>WMKJ01000038.1:0-106675 GCA_009733715.1 Herpomyces periplanetae | reverse complement strand
CATCACAACTGATAGTGTAATTCGGTAATTTCACAGTTAAATTCCATGTTGCACATGAAATAACACCAAATGTTTTTTTCAATGTTAAGGTGCAAGTGTAGGTTAATATGTTGTCCACATTTGCTGCGATTGAATGTAATACAATTTATGCATGAACTGAGCTTGTCTACTGGATTGCGTCTTAGCAAAAAAAGACCATATATTCAAATTCCATGATATACATCATAGAAGAGTAAGTAAAATTTCAAGTTGTCAACATGCAAGCTTAAGGAATTATGATACTTTTGAAGAAATCAAAGTAGCATGTATCAAGGGCTTACTACAGTTCCACGACAATTACAGTGTTACTTTGTAACACTGTGATACATACTGTCTATCAATATCATTTTCGTAGCATTACTCCCATTAGCTATAATTCATAGCTTTTCTCATGTATGTATACGACCTTAAATAGATGAGACAAAAAAAGTGGTTTATGCATCGATCATCGAGTGAAAATTAACTTACAATTTAGCTTATGCAGCACCAATAATATTTCCATCATAGATATGCAAGCGTTGGAACATGAAGCATTGTTTACAGCGTGTTATAAGGAGAGAATCCGGACATACGCCAATTAGAATATTATGTCAAGATGGTCACGCTAAATTTATTCTTAGGCCAAGTGATGGGCATTCTTTCAGCAATTTTTAATAGAAATTGCGAATTGGCATGTAACCAGTCGTCTAATAGTAAGGAGTGGGTGGTTATAATACCAAAATGATCGTAGAATGCTATAGCAAGAAATATTTGGTTTCTAAGTGGCTTTTGGTAGTAATAACTACTTGGTGAGGAAAACTAATGATTATGAGCCCAAAACATAAAGAGTTTTGAGTTAAGTAATATTCGTATTCGCTGTGTTTTAGATTTCCTTTAAAAGACAATGCTTTCAATTCGATTTTGTTGCGGTAGCTTCTGAATATTGCTCAAATTGCATCAAATATGCTACTAGTATTACAAATAACATTTTATGAAAATGATCAAAACGAGAGTATCTCATTGTTCGGTATAATGAAAAGGGTACTTATGCTATTTGCATCTACAAATTCAGAAATGCCATGATTGTTAGTCTGAGCTACGTTTAGTAGCTAATAAGATAACCTCAAAAGAAGCAAAGCGACTCAGGCTGACAATACGAAGCAGGGACTTGGTTAAGTTCTTCACACTGTTGCTTTCGTAATTATGGTGATCTAGATTTAAGTGTTTGGATATTCTGGGATCAATATTGTTTTACAAGTCTCACTAATAATTACTTCATTTACATGTAGCTAATTTGTTTAAACTTAATTACTTTTTGTTTTGTGCTTCGACAATTTTGATAAGAGTGTTTTGTGGTTGTTTTACATATTTTCTTCTCCTTCATCTGATCAAAACAAATACTCTAAATTTGCAGTTGTAGTTGCACTTATACATTTACATATTCCCGTATTTTGTTTTATCAAGTAAAATATATTGAGCTGCAGAGTAGTACGTATTATATAAGAAGCAATATTATGTCATATGATATCCAATTTGAATAAACATACACGAAAATGTGTTGTTCGCGTAAGCACTGAATTTCAAGGCACTCAGGCGTATTTATAATGATATCAAAGCATTAACTTCAATATTGATTACAATTGCGAATTATATCGCTAGGTTATGATATGAATATCAGGGGAGCAATTTCACGAAATCTACACAAAGAAATAGCTAAGATAAGTTGAACGTAGATGGATTTAATTTGACTTTTTCGTGTATTTTAATTTTTAATATCTCATTATTGACTGATCTCAGGAGAACTATCGTGTTAAATATCTTTTCTCTCAGCTTTTGATAAAGAGGTAACCGTTTTTTGTTTGTTGTGCATTAGCTTGAAGACATTATTTTTTTCATTGACAGTGATATAAAAATTGTTACTGCATTGGTTGGATTGTCGTCTAATCTACTTTAGGGAAAAAATTGTAAATAATGACGCGATTAAACTAGTAAGGGCTACTTAATGTGACATCATAGCTATGTTGCATTTTTCCTAAAGTATCATGACCTCATAAGTAAGCGCAGTACAGCCTATTAGCTAGTAGATTTTAAAACTCTTCAAAGATTAATTGTAAACACCACTTACCCACAAACTAGTTTTTGACATAAGTCTGTATATAGTTTCTAACTTGACTCTGACATATTTGTATTTAGATAACTTGTCCTGATTTGGTTCATAATTTGTATATTTTTTATTTTTCTTGTCATATATTCTGTGGACTCACTTATTTAACTTAGCTTTTTATCTTTTCATTGCACAATATAGCTCCTAATACTTTTGTTAACAGTCAAACTGCATTATTTCACATGCTGCTAATGCTGCCAAATAAAAGGCACAGTCACAATAATGTTGTTGCATAAAATCTTACAACAAATATTTTACACAAATAGCTACTAATACTAAATAAGACATGAAATCGGTAATTTGTGGCTTTTTGAGTATACAGTTACGACTAGAAACAATGCCTGGTAAGTCACTACTACAATTTATCAGTTGGCTTTATGCTGCAAGAATCATAATATACCAGATCTTTCATGGCGTATTACTGATGTTCCCAAGCTGCTAGGGAGTCAGGTGTTACTTTACAAGCAGGATTGAAGTAAAACAAAATATTTCGAATAAAAGAGCTAGTTTAAACATTATCATATTAATACCAGTGAGTATAACGAAGTGGCAACTACTACTCGACTGAAAGAAGACGCTTACAGCAAGATTAAAAGAATCAAAATAAGTGTATCAGAAGGGAATAAAGGTGTATGATAAATACTCTGTATTAAGCAATATCTCTATAATTTATTTTAAGATGATAACATGTGCTGATAAGTAATGAAGTGGCATGTCTTCATGCCTGAACGATTCTATTACCACCTTTGAAAGTGGTACCGGTGCTGATAACTATTAAAATAGTTATTTCTTTAATTTTGCTGTATTAAGATTAGACATGAGCCATTATGATTAGCGCGATTTGAAATATCAGCCAGAAAATTTTGTTTGAGAATCAGGCTTCAAAAAAAATTTAAAAATCTTTTGGATCACATATTATTTTTGTTAAAGTAGTGCTAAAAAACTTACGTGGGCAATAATGGTGGAAATTAACGTAACATATTAAATATTTCATAAGGGTAGATCTTGTGCTGAAATCATCGTTTCATCAACCAAAAAATGCTTAATTTCAATCCTCACTGATATTCATGATTTCAATACAAGACAAATCTTTTTTACAAAATTCATCTAATCATGCATAAATATTTATACATCAATTTTGATATATCGAAAATGTTAACGAACATTGTATGAAAGCGATGATTTCAGAGCTCAAAGTGCAGTACAAGAATTTATAAAAGCTAAAATATCATATGTTAATGAAAGCTAACGTTGTTAAACAACTATTATTTAAGATGCCTTATTTTTGGGGATTTTAGTGTATAATTTTATGAACATATAGGAAATATGCATACTAAGTTTTAATGCTATTGGACTACTACAAAAGACAGAAAATGTGCTTTTCAGCCAAATTTGTATTAATAAGCCTCAATGTTTATCAGATGATGTACTTATTACTACTGTATATTTTTAAGTCTAAACAATCATATTGATCGTAAATAGTTCACTCAATAACTTCATAAAATTAATGTTTGCTACTTTGATGCAATTTAAACTTCAGCATAACCTGAGGTGCTGTTCGGATACATTTTTGTATGTCCTATATTAGTGATTTTAATTGTTTGCAAAATACTATGGCATAATTGTTAACAACGACCAGGGATAATGTTTCACGAGAAAAAAATAAAAACACAGAGTTAAGATTCAAAAATTAATATAATTTATGACATTACAGAGGAAAAAAAACACTAAAATACAAAATGAGATGAAACAAGTAAAATCTAAAAATACTACTACACTATAATTCAGTCAAATATACCATCTACAAATGTACGAAATAAATCAATTGGAGGAACAGACGTAGGTACAGAAGTTAAACGGAGATGATATGCACATATTATTTGGCACAAAACCCTGTTCTAATATATTAAAGACAAGGGACAGATATGTAATATATATACAAAACATGTAGTATCTCAAATAATAAATTTTAGACATAGAAAAAAACATAATGGAGGTATTTATCAGTTATATTTATTTCAGTGATTAAAGAAATTTATTTATCTATGTAAATATTTGTGTAATAACTTGATAGCTATGTTTCCAAACTTTTTGGATAATAAATAAATCGACAAAGAGATGTATAGATAAGTAAAATGCAGCATTCTTTCGCTTTAAATAAAATTAAAAAAAAGTGTGATCGACATCCTAATAAAGAACTGCGTGTGAGACCTAAAATTTTCATTTTTGTTAATTAAGCGACATTTGGGCACCTAAAAATATTTAAACTTTCATATTCAATGTAATATTGGCGATAGAGCTCGGTAAGTCAGTGTACTCTAATGCTAGCCATTAATTATTCATCCAAATCGTATGACGGAAAAATTTAATTTGTGTGCTGCGTTCTTTAAGCAAAATGGCTTTTAATTTCCATATTAATTGCTATTATTTTATTGATTTTATTCAAAGTCAGATTGTTCGAGCGCGATTATTGTACTTTCAGTAAAAGTAAGCATTATATTGAAAAATCAGTTTGTTAATATGTTATTTAATTTCTGTAATTCAACATGTTACACTCGATTCTCGTTTTGATATATGATCAAACAGCATCAACTGATTATCATTCCATGGTGTTCATTTCTCCCTTAATCAATAAATACTGTCAATATTACTGTACCTTTTGTCAAATAGTGATTTTTAACCATTAAAAAACTTACAGTACTTCGAATACTGTTACAAGGATTTGTCAAGCGTGGTGTTGCTAAAAATACAACAAATTTCAGAGTGTATTAAAAAGAAAAAAGTAACGAGTAAAAATTTGAATTGTAGCTAGTTGACAGGACCACAAGAGTATTTTCTGTAAATAATTTACAATAGCATTTACATCACATTTTGACTGAGAAAATTTATCTTTGAAAAAAATCAATCGCTTAGCTCGGAAACTCATAAACGGAGGATGATAATACTATAAAAGGGACATTGATGAAGAACATTATTGAAATATTAAATAAAAAAATGCTCAAATAAAAGAATGGTTTTTCATTCGTGTTTTATTTATCAAACCTCCATAATTGGTGTAAAATTAGGAAAATATTAGCAGTTATTAACTTCAAAAACGTTTTTGTGTGGCAAACAATTCATATTATTTTAGTTTATGATATAGATTCAATCTGTTATTTATAGTCATTATACTTTTTGTAAGTTGGTGCTTCGAACTATTATTGATCAATTAAATATAATTTGGTCATGTGTGTAAATGGTGCACCTACATTACAATTTCGAAAATTGTAAAATTATAGAAAAATCGGTCATATTTTTATATTCAGGAGCGAATATTTTTACTTCGATCTTAGAACGCTTAGTGATACACTCTTCATAACTATTAATAAACAATACACATAAATTGTAACCTGATGTTTGATTTCTAACAGTAAACTTTGTTTTAGATTTGATATAAATAGGAACAACAACAATAATTTTATATATTTACATTTTTCATATTTCTATTCTGAGAATTTGTACGCATTATTGATATAGAACTAGCTTGTTCCTTGTCTTCATTGTATATTTTATGCAGAGCATAGTACTTAGTAAAGCTAATTTACCAATATTGTAAAACATTTGTACCTACGCACGACACTTTGGTGTTTATCAATGTCTTTAACAATTTTTTTGACTAAGATCTATTTGTATTAGAAAACTTCCTTCTTTTATGACAATTTTATTTGTATATTTATTGCTTCCTCTTTGTTCTACACTTTTTGAATTCATAAGTGTTTTTACTTGGTGATTTCTATCATTTTTATGTACAGCACCTTTACAGATTCACTATTTGAAAATTTGATATGTTTTGGCATAGTTTCAAGAAACAAATTATTATGGGTTAATAATAGTGAGGACTTCTCCGCAAGCAATTTAATAGTTTATGCCAAATATAGAGAATACTCGGTCAAGTTTTATCATCCTAGACCGAAAAGGAATCATGTACGCCTGGAATATTAGTAGTATCAGATACAAAATCTTACACTAGTAAAACTGAAGCTCCTTAAGTAAAATTTATAAATTTTTCCATATCAACTAGAACCTTGTAGAGTTATTTGGACATTATAATATAGTGGTAAATAGTGTATATCGAAGCAAAATTATAAATTATGTTACGGATTAATATAATTCTTAAAACCTTGTATCATAATTGTTGATTTGAACTATAATAATGTTGGCAGATATTCAATTTTTTAATGAAAAATATTAATATTTTAAATATTAACATATTTGGATATAATTAAATTTAGTACTTAAATTTAAACTTTACAATTATTACTTTAAAAGCCTGATTTCAACATATTAAAAAAGTAAGCTATAGTATTATTTTAGGTAAGTGAAGCCATAAAATTGTCAACATATTTACAAAAGCCATAACTTCGGAAATATTTTTAATATATATTTGAAGCTATTTCTGCATTTTAAATATTGGTATAATTGTTTGTCTTTCAAAATTTACGGCATTTGACAGACCCGATAGTATAATAAAATGGATATTAACGTTATTTTCAAAACAAATTCAATAGGTTTGGTGTCATGAATGATTCTAGAGCTCGCACCACTTTACCCTCACTGATATAAACAAGTACCGAAATGTTTTAATCATAATAATAATTTGGGGTTATCAATGCAAGTCAATTTTGGGGGTATTTATTGGCTAAATTCATTATCGCCGCAATAAAAATAAAAAGCTGATTTTCTTGTTTAAAGCTAAAGTGCAATAGATCTTTCAGCGTATTCGTTGGCAATAAACTAACTTTTGGCAACTTACAAGTATTTGGTGTCAAATGCTATTTGTATATTCCGATAAAAATTTTCAAAATTATAACAACTTATTTATCAAGCATACGTTCCATTTGTCAGATATATTTATCTGATAAAACCTTTCGTGCATATTATTAAAAAAATAAGATAATAGAAAACTTTCCACAGAAATATTTTTTGAACATAGAGACTCCTCTAGGCTTAATAGGTTATCATTGTTGTTAACTCTTATAATTTTAAAATGCAAAAAATATAAATAAGAAGTATACTACTAAATTAAACAATGTAAAGCCAACTGACAGAAATGGTATTATACCAAGTATAATACAAGATCTTTTAAAACTCACAATTTAAACAGTATAACCCCATTAGTATTTACAATAAATTCATTACTAGTCAATTTTTTGTCGCCTTTATTATGATTAATTTCATCTATTGTGAGCTTATTTCCGATACTTTATTGATAAAGAAATTTTGATTTTGGGTATTGTTGTACCGAATTTAGGCTTATATTTATCAATTGAATATTGGATCCGACTAACGTTTTTAAATTATATTCTTAAAAGACAATCTATTACGTTTCATACCATAAGTTTAAATACCTCTATCTTCTTACATGTTCTCCGTACTTTTTGATATTTTAAGTCTATTAATTGTGGCATGGACTTTCGTCTATACAAGATACCTTTCGTATAGGTTTTGGTAAATGTACAAGGAAATGTCAAAAAAAATTTTATATAGACCATTTACGTGTTTGATATCTGGTAGAGTTAAATGTGCGAAATTTCAACATTAGCTCATTTTGATGTGTTTTGTGGCTACGAGACTATGCATATGTCTTATATTTGCTTGTATTAGTCATAATGCAATATAATGCTTCAATTATTAACAGAGAACCCATGACAACATCACACAAACAAAGGGTAAAAGTCATAAAAATATGACGTGTGAATCTCGTATATAGGACAAGAGTGAAAAAAAAATATACTATATACAAACGATAGAAAACAAATTGGTTACATAAATGCAAATAGAATATAACATTGTTAAGGGAACTGTGTTGATACACACGTTACATCTATTAGAATATCATGTGTGGGTACAAAAAAGTAAAATGGGTGATAGGTTAACACAACAAAGTACCCAGTCTTACATAATGTATGTAATATAAAAATAAGACTAGTACTAGATATACAAGGCTTGTAAAATCTTTGATAGTAAATTTAGAAATAGAAAATAGGCAAAGAATGTTGTTATATTTCATCAAAACAATGACGGAAGGTACCTTGTGTACACGAGATTTCATACCAAAATTAAAAGATTTTGCTTATGAAAAGCCGCGGAGAATATATAAATAGACAAGGATTTAAAATTATGGTTAGAATTGTAATACAAAGCTTTTAAGAAGGAAATTTGAAAATATTGGTTAGATCTACTTATAAATTATAGAATATTTACAAGAGCTCGGTGAATATATTTATGTTCTTAATTTTTGATTCAGTCCGCATACATATATCCAAGTTCAAATCACTTAATTTATTAAATTTCGATGAGTCAATGCATAATGTATGTGTTTTATTATTATTATGAAACCAAATAAGCATAATTGATTAGTTATTTAAGTATTGTATTTGTTAAACGAGAAAACTTCATTTTTAAATTTGTAACTACTATATATATTTTAATATTTCACACCTGTTGAAATGGTTAAAGTGTCATATATGAGACTTTCTCTAATGGCAAATACGACAATGATATCGGTTTTATTATATACAATTTTAATGATCTTACATTGTATTTAGTATATTTATTTCATCAGGTTTTATATTATTTTAGAATTATTTCTCTCAATTATTATTTTCATCTTGTAATTATTTAATATTCGAAGTTCGCTAACAATTAGACAGTAATGTTTTGCGTACAAGTAACGCAAAAAAGGTCCCATTTTAATTTCGCAGCTGTATATTATCTTCCGATGATCAATCACAGTGAATACACATTAATGGCTACATCTAAAATATAGAGCAAATTTAACTTACGAATCAAGTATTTTTTGTTCAATTTACTTTTAAATTTTCTTATGTATCTAAACCAGGCTATTTAACATAACTTTAAACAGTCTTAAATTACAAAATTAAAATGTATTCATGGATAAATATAAAACTTCCATAGAAATGTTTAACTATCATTTTTAAAAAGGTTTTGTATTAAATTAATAGAATAAGCAAATATTAAATGGTTTAAATAAAATTGTGTAAAACAATTGCAGGATAAGAAAAGATTTTGATGCTTCTACAAAATTTTACATTGTTAAAAGATCTATTAATAAGACGAAAGTTTAGGCCATATCACTAAAGTTTTACTTTCCAAATATTGCAAACATGCTCATATAGATAAGTAATTTAACTTCTAACGCCAAAAACAAAAGGGTAATAATTAATGTAACCTTATATCTAATACAAAAAATTTAGAAAAGATTTCAGTTAAAATTCTAAAATTACGTAAATTGGTAAACTTCAAAGTGCTCACTACGCATATGTAATTCTTAAAATCTAAATTCTCTTATTATTAATATTTTTTTGATATAAAAAAATTTTAATGATAAATATTTTTGAAACGATTAAATATGCGTTACTGGTTAGAAACTTTTGTCATATGTGTTGCGGCTGAAATATTCTATAAAAATAGTATTTGCATGATATTTCCAATTCCACACAAATTCAAACAGATGAAGAATTTTCTGCTGTTTTCTTTTAATGCAAATATGGTATTAAATATCTACTACTAAAAAGTAAATTGAAGTTCCTTAAAATATGATAGTGTCATCCTCATATATCTGTTTAAAAGAAGTTATTAAACAATTTCATTATCTTATCTTGGCGTAACGTTAGTTGGTTCGTCTTAGCTTTCGAGCATTAACTTATATTTCTTATCATTAAGGAATATGATTAAAATCCGGTTACTAAGGAAACATATTATTTTAAATAATGGTTGTTATGACGACCAGTTGTTTCTATGGAAATCATTTGCAATTGATTTAATTTGTATTGCCTTTTTGTTGGATGAAATTTTGTATACTTTGTTATTTAATAATTTAATAATTTTCTGGCTAATTTGATTTTTTATAGTTTTCAATATCTGTTTGTAAGAATTCTTATGTATTAAATAAATTCATCGTATGAATATATACCGATAGAGTTTACCTTTTTCATAATACTAATAACATGCCTACCACTTACTAGCATGTGCATCGTTTAGTATTTATTTTGTATGTAAAAAATTAACTTCGTGGTCGAGATTTATTATTTTTATATCAATATTACGTAGTATTTTTCAGGATTTAACGCTGGAGAATCTTGCATTAACAGACAGAGCGTGTCCATTCAATATGATGCTGTAGACGCATTAGAATGATGAGAGCTCAGTATTTCGTGCTGAGGTTGAACCTGTTTTTAGACAGGTTGTGAAAAAACACACCATTGTGAGCGGATAAAACTATCATTATTTGCTGAAGTTTTACTAGTACTGGTACTTAAAGCATTGGCTATTCTGTTATATTATATTAAATTGAAATATGGCCTACTAGTATCAACTTAATCCGTAAAAGGCTAGGATAAGTTTTGAGTCAGAAAGTCCAAGACTAAATTTGAAAAGCGGAAAAATTATCAAATATTTTTGAAACGTATAAAATATATTTTTTTTACTATTTTATGAATAAATTTATGTAAATTTAAAAAAATTTAAATGTTAATACAGGAAGATCTGATTCCCAAATCACTATAACATGGAAAAAACCTGAATATCAATAACTAATAAAGAGTAGCCCAATTATTGCATTTAAATCAACACATATCATAGTTTTCATGAAATTATACCTTTGAATTTGCACACATGCAAAAAACTTATTTTATAAGGTTCAATTCAAAAGACTAAAATTATAGACAGATGAAATATCGAAACGCAATAATGTACACTCATACTTGTTGCAATACTCACTTGTAACATTTGGTTAATGGTTATTGCAAAAGTGCTAATTCGGGTTTTATAGTGAGATACTGAGTTACTAGAGTGCATATATCAATGAATTCTAAGGGCACTACTTAGTGATAGTGAAACAACGTTTTTGTACAAAATATTCATTTATATATGACTGTTTAAATTTATTAATATGACACTTTTTGCATTTAAAAATTGTTTGACGAATTATCCTATCAGCAATTTTGTATCAAAGTTTTGGATACAAAATATAGATTGTTGAATATGTAGCTTAATTGGTAGATTATTTAAATATCATCTATTTTAATATAAACCAAGAATGACAATATGAGATTAATATAACACGTATATTCCCCATGATAATAATTCCAGGGAACTCTGAATAATATGAAAGAAATTAGGCTCAAGTATTATGATTCAAGAAGGGTCATTAAAAACAACATTTTTGTAATCCCAATTGCAGCTCAAATTGAAAGTGCTGTACAGTTCACGTCTACGTTCGCTTATAAAATATTTTAACATCACCTGAACGCAAAATATTGCAGTTAAATTGTTTGTACGGGGCCGGTGACTGAAGGACAGGGATACATGACAGGTCTGACACGAGTATTTCTCGTGCTGCAACAAAACTTGGATGAAATTCTAAAGAAAATACACGAAAGACAAAAACAAAATTACTACTGCAGTCACATTGTTAGATGGGTAAGGACACAGTCTAAATCACTAAATGCTATTAACTAGCCACATGGATAACTGAGAAAGCTAAACCACATGATTTCCAACTATTAACACTAAGCCCAAATAATGAATTATCTAAGATATAAGCCAAATTTGACTACTAACCAAACTGGGAATAAAGAAGTGATGATAGTCTACATATATTCGTCTCCTGAAAAATTTATACAATTTTCAATAGTTGTACAAAGTAACTTCCATCTGAGGATATACATGTTACTCTTACATATCTCTTATATTAATATTCGAATTTCCATTTAGCATATCGTTGTTTCACTTGGTCTTGTCACTTAAGATATATTCCAATGTTAACATATTAAGTGGTAATTACCTGATGCGTGATACACTCAAATTTCTGCCTAGAGCCTGCTGTTGATAGCAAAATAGAAAAGCCCGAACATTCATTTTAGGGATCAAGTATGTTCTTAATATCAGGCGTAGTAAATTATGTGTAATTAATCCCATCTTTAAGTTATCATTAGTTACTATGCCGCTACAGTTTTTTGTATGTATCCTCTTTTGTCTAAATTTATGTTAAATCATACTACAGCTCAATTGTTAATTGAGGACCACTGTTAATGATATTCAGGCAAACGATAAATGGTATAATAAAAAATACATGAATCCAAGTAATATAGGACGGAAGGGAATGAAACTATACTAAAATTAAACTGAGAGAAGACAGGTAAAATATCTTTGTTCAAATATACCGTAGTTTGGCCAAAGAAACTGTATACTTATGTATGCGATAAACTAATCGGGGTTGTCAGGCATTATTACAATAGTTTTATAACAATGGTAAGCTAGGACTACTAGGTACAAAGCATTGTATAAGAGAAATAATATAGACAAAACGTGTAGTACTTAAAGACAATACGTATACGAAAGATGAAGATTGGTGATTTATTCTATTTAATCTACAATAGGGGATTAGGTCATTTTATATATGGTTATTCAAGGCACATACAATGAGCTTTGCTTATTAAAAGTGGCAAAGAGGGTGCTCGTGAATAAAGGTATACAATTATATGGTAATAAATATTATACATGACATCCTTAGACCAAAATAAAAAAATATACTTTAAAATAGGAAATTATAAACGAGATTTTAGTAAAGTTTCTTATTTTGGTCAATTTTAAGGAACTCAGCGCACAAAATACCCAATCTTTAAATTTATTAATCTAAAATATCTCAATGAGTCAACACAGAGCAGATAAATCGGCTACTAATGAGAAGATAAAAAAAACACACTTGATTGGTAAATAATGTCCTGTGTACTAAGGAAGAAATATAGCCTTTTTATTGTTTAATTGCTAATATTCCCAATTTTTTACTAATTGAGGTTTTTTAAGTGTTATTCATATCGTAGACTTTCATTGTCGGCAAACACGATACTGGAGTTATCTTCTTAGCGGATTGTCTCAGTATCACATTCCAATATTCTTTTCTGAACAGTATACTGTAGTTGTATCCGTTAGACATCCGGTATGAAATATACAATTACAATTGAAGCAACAGACTGTTTTTGTAGTGAAGTGGGAGACGAAAAGATGAGTTATCTAAAAAAATGACAACTCATCCCAGTCAAATTAACCTCTGGCATGAGAAAAATAATTGATGAGCAATGTGGTGTTATCTAAGCTTAAGACAGGATTTATGTGAAAGCACCAAATAGAAATATAATCATACGACTAGTTACTGACGTAATGAAATTCTTCATGATATAAGGGATCGTATAATGTAAGTAATTTAATCTACAAATAGGCTGCAATAATAGTGAATAATGAGAACCAGGCGAATACAAAGTACTTGTAATGAAGATATTACTTACAATTTAACTAGACGAACCTTACTAGGAAAAACAATACACAAGATAATGTATATAAAAATATACACTTTAAGCTACAAATTATAGGTATTTGTTCCGTTAAACTAGAATAGTTAAAACACAACACCGCATCAAATATGCCTCAGGGTAGCTTTGCCCAATTCAACCTGATACTAGAAAAAGTAGAGTCCAACATAGCAATACTAACTTTCTATATATTTTTCAATAGGAGTATACATGAGAAAAATTTTAATAATAAACAAGAGCGACAATCACTTTTGAGAAGGTACAATATTAATTTAAATACCGACGATGAGGGAAAACGTAGAAAATTCTTTATTTTTGCATATATTCTCTGTAATTTTAGCATTAAAAATTTCATCCCCATTAAGATAAGCCCAACTACTACTATCTATTATTGCAACCTAACGGAACGGACTATGAAGTTTAGAATATCGGACTGAATCGATATATTGGCAGGCATATAACATCACCATTAAGTTCATCGGTAGCAATTGTCTATGAATGGCAACCAAAACATCATAATTGAAAATAATCAAAGAAACGTTTCATTCTTAGTTCTTACAAGACGTAAATTACTAATGAATTACGCCTTTTTAGTATCTTACTGGTAATCAATTATATCTGGGTGCTAACTAATTGAGCTTCTATTTGTCTAACAATTACAGGTTTTGTTATGTGTGTGTGTGTATCTTGTTTTCGCTTAACTGGCAAAAATAGGCAGTATTACCGAGGTCTCGTATATTATTTCCTATTTTGTTTTAAGGAAAGTGCTACATTCCTTACCTTATCATTGCATTTATCTATTCAATTTTTGATTAGCTGTGGCTTTTAATAAACAAGGCTTTTCTACTGTGCTCTGGAATTTCATATATGTAGTATTTGAGATATAACAATTTGTCTATATCATTACTCTTGTACAAAGCTTTATATCAAATAACACGAGTTTAACTCCTTTATTCAACTTTTGCACCTTCGTGTGGCACTCTGGCTGGTTTGTCACACATTTGTAAATAATTTTTTTGATTAGATTTTGACATATTTGTATTTTGACAATTTGCTAATCCTACTCTCAGTATTTAGTGCACTTCTCTCTTCCTTTAAGTTCTACACTCGATGAATTTACATGCCTTACTCTGTGACTTCTGTCTTTTGCTTGCATGATATTGTCACTAGTCCTCCATCGGCAATTAGATCGTAATATTTCACCAAGACTAATGCAAACGGATAAAGGAGGCATACACAAACGTTTAACTGCACAGCACTTCATGGTAAACTGAATCTGATATTTCACAAAAAAAATTCAGTCTTAAGAACATATTTGATCTAAGGATCGTTGCTTGTTGATTTTTATTCATTTATCAACAATATTTATTTAGTATATGCGGAAAGCAGAAAGGCGCTTGTTGATATGTTAAAGGCGGAATACTTGTCATTTGATCATTCTAAATATTGCTGACTCCAATACACGTAACATATCTTATGTGGATGGGACAATATTTAGAAGATTCAAAAGAATAATCATATTGAATGCATTATTCGATCATAATAAAAAAATTCACCCGTGTTGATTATTGATAAACACTCAAAGTTACCAGCTTTGGATTCATGAACATTAGCCCACTTCTCCAAATAATAACTTCTACCGAATGTCATTTAGAAATTACTGAAACAAATCATTTCCCACCTAAATCTTACAGTAAACCAATCCATTGCAAAAGATAACTACACTTGATTAACGGGACTTTAAACACCGTCCATGTATCATTTGAAATACTGTTTTTCAACCGTTAATATCACATATTTTCTATGGAACCGATCCTGGTGTTCATATGGTAACTTAAAGGCCAGTTCAGACTTAACAAGCGGTTAATAGATCTTCCTATTTATGTATTACCTACATTAAATAAAGTATATTCATCGATTAACAGTAATATTGAATAGCTCCAAATTGCAATTTAAACTAAATTGTCTAACACTTTCCGTTGGGGGCTTTCTCTGTAAAAAAAATAAGAATGAATTTTTGGAGAAAGAAAAGAAACGGAAAATGGACATATTCATCTATAGTCTAGATTGTAAAGGATCTGAGACCTATGAACAAACTCAGATTTATTTTCCTTCTCATAGTTTACTATCAATAAAACGAAGGGGGAATGAGTAATAAATCAATGAAAAATTTATTGCTCATCTTTGACGCTAAATTGTATCACAAGGTATAATAATGGAATCATAAAGAAAATTTCATGAATGACGCTTATTGTTCTGTGTATAATAGAAGCTGTAAAAATGCTAATTACCTTACAATTGACAATGGAAACTCATTTTTGCAAGACTCGAGTTCACTAGAAGAATTTCCCCAATCCCCAGAATGAGATATTACCGTAACAGTGAAGTTTACGGTTATCCAAAAACTGCATTTGCAAAAAAATCACGTAAATTCTCTAGTGAAACTCGCATTGGTCATGTGATGCGTTCGAATCCTCGTGCTGCACCTGAAAATATGGCCCGATCCTGAAGGAATTGTAGCTACCCCTCTGGATTGCATCTCGATAGAAAGAGTAATTTAGAGTTCATAAAGTCAAATACCACGATGCACATAAAGGAAAACCAAGTAGCTTTTCAGTTTTCAAGATGCGAACAAGCAACGTAATAGTGAAAGATGTCATCAGCTACGAGTTATCAGTTTGATATTTCTTGAGGAGCGTAGTGTAGCCAGTTACAAGGACTTACTATAGTCTCACTGTAATTGCTTGAAGCAATTCCGTGATATCTAAAGGCCTAATTAAATGGGCGTGCGCGTAAATGTCCTGCTCGCATGTGCAACGTGTTTAACACCCAAATGCATTTATGAAGAGACCAGAACATTGAATTATAGTGTGATTGAAATTACCAATTGCACTATAATATTATAATATGAAAATCCAGGAGAGATTTGACAAAATGTACACGTGGTGATGACTGAGATAGACGTACATGAATGAAGTAGACTTGGTCATATTTTGTATTTAAGATAATCGAAATCCCAATGACAACTGGGATCTCTGGAATTATCGTTTTATTATATTTCTCGTCCAGTTGTTCGTAAAGCGACTTTTTATTTCATGTCTGTTGTGTATTTTCTTGGAATCATATCGCTTGTCCGGCCGACACTGATATTGGTACTATTATTGTGCCTGCTGGGCTGTCTCCTTATCCACTTTATTGAGTAGATCTTACATAGTGATTTATTTAAAATAATTATTTATAATTTACCTGAGTTTACAACTAAATTTTCTGTTTGCATTGTAAGCCCTGACGTGGAATAAGCGCATATAACGACAAGTATGCGGATAATTTAATAACTGCTTAGAGCTCCGGGGATGATACCACACCAAGAGCACCAGTGTGAGCCAAAATTGCAATGACGCTTTGCAAAGACAAGGTAAGAATTTCACACTATCTCGTGTGTAATGCATGTGCTCTGACATATTTTGCATAAAGTTTTGCCATTTCAATGTGATGATATCAGAAATATCTTTTCAAAAGCTATTATTACCGATTCGTGTAATAGTGAAATTTCGGTCAATGTTTTGGTCATATTGAATTGAAAAAAATAAAATCATCGTAATCTGTAATGTCAAATGATGAGTTTTACGTAGATTAATTTTGACTCTCAGAAAAAGATGTATAAAACTTTTTAAACAATCGAGAATTATAGAAAGTAGATCCAGCATCATTTCAAAATTAGTAACAGTGTAATTGGTCATGAAAATTATATTTTGCGAACAGATTAACATGATGCACTATTAAACAGAAGACTTCACTATTGTGTTCGCCATGAGTGAAAGTTCACGAATGACACTTGAATAATCTTGATTGGTGCTAAATTGAGGGCGATGTGGCAGTAGCTAATCAGAGAAAAAGGCATGTCTCGCTTAGGGCACATGATATAAGCTACCAATCATGCGTGCTTATTAGCTTTTTATTGATGACTAATATATATTCTATGCTGACTCATCAATATTCTAGAGATTTTGTAATTTGAAGACTTGGATTATGTGTGTGCGCTGAGTTTCTGCTAAACTGACCAAAAATGAAACTATACCAAAATCTCGCTTACATTTTATTTTTCAGTCTAAAGAGGCTCGGTATTGCATTCTCTATTATATCTTTGCGTCCTTTTGTTTACTTTAAGGTTTTCCGCGGCTTTTGGTAGACAAAATTTACTAATTTTGTAGTCGAATTCCTTTTATAAATGCGCCCTTCCCCTTAGTTCTGCATAAAATAGAATCACCCAATTTTTTCATCTTTTGTATATTTATTGTCAGTGATACTACACGTCTTGTCTGTAGTATATACCATGTACAATGTTTGGTAACTTGTAGAATTAACATATCATTTTCATAGAATTCTTGTATCAACGCATGGCACTCTGATTGACTTGTCATGTACCTCTGTATATCGTTTTTTTGACCTTATTACGGTTTATTTATATTTAGATAACTTGTCTACTCTATTTCTGTTTGTGTTTAGCAAATTTCTATAGTCTACCTTGCCCTATAGTTTACGGATTGACGCGTCCTAACTCTGCTCTGTCTTATGCCTGCACAACACTAAGTTATTCTTTATTAGCAATTAGTCCGAAATATTTCATGTACGGCTAATGCAGACGAATAAAAATACATACATTAACTTGTATCCCCACAGCATCTCACAGTAAACTAAAACTGGGATTGCACATAAGTAGCTATACTTGATTATAAGGACTCTTTTAACATACAGATCGAGACTTGATTTTTTTTTAGTAACATGATTATTCCAGGATGGCGATTCTCGGTATGGCTTTATAAATTTTTGGAAGCATCCTCCAGATGACGAGTGAATAAGGTCCCTCACTCTTGTCATGCTCTCAATTTCGTTAGTGATCAATTTTTGGTTGTATTTGATGCTATATAATCTTGCAGCAAAGTTTTAATTCTTAAAAATACTAAGTCTCAGTTATCTCGGTTAGCTGTGACTAGTCAGTAGTATGTAGCGGCTCAGACTGTCATTTCCTACTCAGCAATGACTATGCGGTAGTATTTCGCTTCGTCCTGTTTTTCACGTGTTTTCCATTTTCTTTCCTGTTGTGATGCAGCATGAGCAACACCCGCACCGGACCTGCCCTGTTCTTCTGTCCTATAGTTACTGGCCTCGTGCGGACTATTAAACCGTAACCTTTTACATACGGATAACGCTAGCGTTCTGTGGGTACAAACTTACGCGTGGGTCGTATAGTATTTTCATAATAGGCTGTAGTTAGAGTTCTCGTAGTCTTATTTTGCGAATCTTTTCAGTGTTTCACTGTGAATAATAACATTAAGCTACAACAAGCAAAGTATGAAAAGGAACATGCAGCTTTATACATGATGAAGTATAAACTTCAAAAAACAAGAGAAGTTATACATAAAAAGAAGTTTAAAGTCACAAGCTAAAACATGAGATGTGGAAACACTTTATGGTGGTCAGCCTGAGAAAAAATTAGATGAGCATGGATTCCCAAACATGTAAGTATCTGTTGATGACCAAAGAACTGATGCTGCTTACCGCATGGTACCTTACGGTTGTGATGAAAGTGTCAAGACGACTGAGTGGCCATATTGGCAGATTTCAGGCGAAGTGTTACTGGTGGTGCAATGCACGTTGGTGAGACTATGACATTGCTGATGCCGGCTAAACAAGGTGTCCAGGAAAAACAGTAAGTGATCAGTAATGAACCAAGTCTGTCTGCAGCCACAAGTTGAGTAGCACATCCATTGGTGGGGTATGATAATATAGTGTTAAAGAGAAGAGCCTTGAACGGCATTTGGTGAGTTTCCGTCATTTTTGTAAGCTGCAATGCAGCAATGGATTTGACTTGCTTTCTGAAGCTGTATTTAATTGGTTCTGTTTGATTATAGCTCTTGCAGACAGTATTTAGGTAGTTCGACTATTGCTTCGCTCGTTAAATGCAGATACAGCTTAACGCGCTATCCAGTGTAGCCCTAGTTGTAACCAAGGTAGATAACCGTAATTTGATTTCGTATTACATGGTTTGTTTTGTTAGAGTATACTTCTCTTCTATATGTAGTTGGGTTCTTCCTTCTATTAAGCCATCTTTTCTATCTCCGGGATACTTAAAGATGATTTTTGGATAGGTGGCAAATCATAATAGTCTGACTTTATGATTAAAATTAATAGATATCATATTGCAAGGGGAGTAATTTATTAAGAGTTAGTCCCCCACAGAATCGAGATTGGAACGAGGTCAAAAAGTGTTACAATTATTTTATTTGGCCTTTGTTAAATTCAGTATTTTATCCATAGAATATTGTAATTCACACACTGCCAAAAGTTGATTAACCAAGATTTTGTATATCTTGTAATTTTTCGGATAGCCGTAAATAATATATTTACTATATGATATATCCTATGCAGAGTTGAATAGCATAAATATGATTTATTCTTTGCAACATAGCACAAATTTTGCTTGTTTTAATAATTTGTATAGGTTGGTCTAAGTAAATTGGTTAATTTTATAGTATTAGACAAGTAGGTTTACCCCGTCGTGAACAGTATTTTCTATATTCTAAATGGTGAACTTCATAGTTGAGAACGTTTTCGATTATTTAAATATTTTACATGCTATAACAATTATTTAACTGCATCATTATTTTCATGGGGAGGTTAAAATTTATTTGAACACCATCTTTAATTATAAGTCATTTTACAGCATTTATATTATAAGAACAACTATGGCACAGCGAAGTACTTTAGCAATTTTATGATGAGGTATACCCATTAAAAAGATTGTATTTAACAAAAAAAGATTTATACGAGATGTGACCAAACAATTAAGAGCAGTGTTGAATGGAAGTAAGGTTGGGTTGTGAGAAATCAATATAATTAACACACCATATGCAAACTTGGAGTACCACAGTATAGAATTAATAAATCTGTGACAATTTTAAAATTGACAAATACATCTCAAGCAAACACGAGACAATACTTAAACAATGAACAAGTGTAAAAATAAACATGCCAAAAGCATTTTCAAATTGCAAACTCATCTCGTCAATTCTTCAGCTTGCGTACAACGGAGATTCACGTGACTTGTCAGATAATTAGTAAGTAAGCAGTGTATAGAATGGATTTTAAGGGCAAATTTGAAATTCAAATTGAATTTGACACTAAAACATCAGTCGAGAAGAAATTAAGAGTAGATAAACTTTTAAGTTTTCTTTATAATTGAAACCAAGTTAATTAAATAGCACTAATTAGGTCGAAAAGCTAACGGAGGGTTTGTTGGTTTAAGGGTATGTAGAAGGCAATCTAACCTAATAAAACCGGTTGATGCTACATGATACAAGGTCAAGGGAGATAAATATAAATTCCGCAAAAACACGGTAAGTTATAACGATTAAAAGAACTTCTTAAGATAAACGGGAAAGCATGGCCAGTAATTTACGCATTTTTTTGTTGTGAACAAGAATGAGGGTATACGGAATATTTGAAGAATTTAAGAAACACCTGTTGAAACAAGATGCTTAGCATATTTTGACTGATGGTGTTGGGGTGGAGAAAAAGTATAATGATTTAATCAGAGAAATGCCTAATAGATCAGGAAGTTTACCCAAACAGATGAGAAGAAATGGAGTTATCAGTCTTGACTATTTGAGAGCGGGAAAAAAAATTCTTTTCTACGTTGCGAAAATCCTCTATAACATGGAAATCAATATCAGAAAGATAGTTACTCTCAAAGTACTGTCGACCACCCATTGCTTCAACATAGTTGTAAAAGCATTCCTTAACAACTTCTACGGTGTTCACGGAATAAACGGGATCTGAGAGTGTCAACTTTCGTTCACGCAAAGTATCCTGTCTAGCATCGCCATTCGATTCAAAGGAAGGAGAAATTACAAGTGAACTAACAAGAACATTAGCCACAAAAAACTAATATGAGGGACGAAATGGAGAAGAAATAAAAGAAAGAAATTATGCGATAATACTTACTCGATACAAGAATCCTCATCCCCTTCAGTTAAGTCAAGAATAACATTTGTCCACAAATTCAAGTAATTCTGCAATTGACTTATACACAAATTACCCTGAAGAGAGAAAAGACGGGTAAGACCGAGACACATCATTTTACGACGACCAGGTTCGGGAAATTTATCGAATACAGTGAACCATTGGTCTAAGAGCCAGTCCATGCTTGGGAAATCTTGTTTAACGGGGGCTTCATCATAAACTGTCGAAGAATCAGGAGGGGATGGAGAAGCAAGGACTTGATCTCCCCACGATTTAACAGCATCTTTTACGGCACTAGGAGCAAACCAGGCGATATACGCAAGGATGGAAAAGAAATCACATTCCATTTGAGGATCAACAATATTCCATTTCCAGCGACCAGAGGATTCGAAAACGCAGGTTTCAGATACCCTGGTTAACTTGACAATATTACGTTTATACCAGCGCCCACGAATTGAAGAAAATACGTTGTTTAGAAATCCAGAATTTACCATATCTCCCAAGATAAAATGAACACCCTGTGAGCTTCCAAATTGATAAGCCGCACGTACATACAGAATTGATATATCACACAAGTAAACACAACCGTAGAGGTCTAGCGGTTGAGGGTAATCATGAGGAGATGAAATTGATAAAGAGGAGTCGCATGCATGAAAAAGACGAGAAAATCCGGTAAAGAATGCTTTACGATAAGAATCAGAAAGCATAGTCTCGGGTGTTAAAACGAGATATGAAGTAATGATTTTGCAAATTTTTTCCAGGTACTCTGAACTATCTTCGTTTAGTAAATTCAAGCATGCAGGAATAAGATTCAAAAGTTGATTTGAAGGGTTAGGCGGTGGAGTTGGCGTATTATCAATAACATGTTTCCACAGGCTTAAGACGGCCGGTAAAGTTTCCATACGTTGATTCTTATGAACGTTAGCAAACGAATGAACACCAGATAGAGAAAACAGACATACAGGATCAGAATCAAGGGTACTCTTTATGATTGATATACAATCAGAATGAAAAATAAGTGAGTCAGTCTTCATGGCGGAAATGACGCGACGAAATACAATGAGAATGGTCTGTCTCATGAGACTGTTTTGGGTATACTTTAGCCAAAGTTGGGAAAGGATTGAGACGATGCGACCAGCGTAAATAAGTATCTAAAAAAGTTAGTGAGACAGTTCCATTGTCGGATATAGAATATATGGTAGAAAGAAGCTACCTTATCCTCAAGAGCTTTAACCAAGGCACTCAAGGTTTGAAGAACAGCACAAATTGTATCGTATGATTGCAAAGTTTGCAAGAGGGTTAATAAACGAAAGAGGATTTCTTCAGCGAAAGGTTCAAACGAAGCAAGCTCAAAATTCCAATCGCTAACCACAGCACGAAGGTGGCGTGCTGCACTGATGGTGACAACAAGATCATTATTTGGATCAACAGGGTTCAATAAATGCAAGAAGATTTGGTAAACGAGGGCACGATGCACTATATCGACATTAAGATCGAAGCATCTACTGATTAAAAAAGCAATCCGTCGGCGTAGAATCTTGCAAAATGGGGCAACAATTTGGACTTCCTTAATCAAACAATCACGAATAAAATCGCTAAAGTCAACGTGGCGTTTTAAAACAAAGACAGCTACACCAATGGCTGTGTAGAGGGAGTCTTTATACAACAAATTCGAATGAGCTGGGGAAGATGCAGTTTTAAACATCTCTATGAGAGGAGTGGTGATAATTTGCTTAAAGTTTAAGCATAAATTCAGAAAGAGTTCCTCAGAGCATGCACGAATTGAAATGTCTTTTGTGTCGTCGCGATAACAGCCATCTAGTTCCCATTGCTCAGGGTCATCTTCCCATTGTTGTAAGTCGTCGATGGTAAAACAAAATAACTGGTTAACAATTACGTTTATCATTTCAAGAACATTATCCCTGGAGAAGATGTTATCAGAGATTCTATCAGTGGCATGAGCAATATCATCCTTGTCAGAAATAGAATGGCGATACTTATGAGAATTGCACTGAACCGTTTTCAAAATGGCTCTGAGAAAGCAAATTCCTTTAAAAGTTACGGAACGCAAAATATCGTAGGAGTTTTGGTCATGTTTCGAAATTTTAGAATTATCAGAATCTCCTGAGGTATTGGCGAGGGCTTGATTTAGTGAGTTTAGTGCGGCAAAGCGACGGATTAAGGACCAATATGCTCTGGTAATATCGAGGGACCCAGGAAGAATGACAAAAGTCCTGGGATATTGGGAAGCAACGTCTAAATGAACACCAACGAGTTTGAGGACTAGCTTTTGAATGGCCAGCTTCAAGTTTACTAAAGGAGAATCTTCTGAAATTTGAGCGCAAATGTCAAGAGATTCGCTAATGTGAGAGCCAATTAAAGGCCAAAATTCACGGACCTTTTCGTGATCGTGGGCATAATTGAAGCCTTTTAGAATAAGAGGACGAATGAGCTTAATAGAGCGCAGGCTGTGCTCAATCCAAACAATTCCAGTTTCAGGATTTTCGCCATGTCTGACACACTGCATCCACGCAGTGACGCTATCGCAATATAGAATGGCAGCTTTGACAAAGAGGATAGGAGCAAAGTCGGTAAAGGCCTTTCGACGAGAAGGAATGCATATGGTTGATAATTCTTTGACGACCTTAATTAGAACTAGAGTTATGCGAGAAAGTTTTTCGGGATTTACGATGGGTGAAGCGGTGGCAGCATCAAAGATGTTGATTAGAGTTGGAATAGAATCAGGCCATACACTAGGATAATCAGAACGGACGATTTTGGCAATGACAGAAGCGTTTTCGAGGAATAAATTTTGGCTTGGTTCGAAGAAAGCAGGTTCAATTAAATTTTGGCATAGAGTCGAGCGATCTTCAAGACTGAATGAAGCCAAGGGATGTTTTGCCCAAGATTTGCTGACGATATTGCGAATTTGTATGATGGCAAGATGCCTGATTGGAATTGGATAAGATTGTTGTAGAAAGATTGACTAGAAACGATGTATAAGGGGTAAATATTAAAGTTTAGGTTAGCAATGAGCTGCCGTTAATTGATATAGAGTAAGTTTAAAATATGAGAAAGATGTGATTAAGAACAGTTTGAGACGCGTGAATGGGTAGAGAAAAGTAGGTTACCTGCAGCAATGGCAAATATCCCGGAGCACAAACCCAATCTTTGAGGTATTGGGTGCTGATACGAATTTTTTGAGAGTCTGAAGATAAAGCAGATTGTAAAGCGTATAAGAGATTTTCACGGGTCAGTGAAGATGATGGAATTAAAGATGGAGAATCCATTGGAGTAGGAGAATGTGACCGGGCAATTCAAGGTAGACCAAATGTGAAATTTTAAATTACATTAGCGAAACAAGCCGAATTTTAAAGCAAAATAAAAATTGACACGAAAAGAAAATAATCTTCAGGAAAAAAGTAGAATGATGAACTAAAACGATTTAATTGAAGATTTTGAACCGATTTTGAAAAATCTCCACAACGCGACGCGGTAGAAAAGTAGGAAATGGAACGCATTAACAATTTTGCGGGGGCGCCACAGATGTGCCTGTCAGGGTTAGGGCTAAGTTAAGGCTGTGCATGTTCTTGTATTTTGTCCGCACCGCTCGCTTTGAGGGATAAAGGTGACGTTTTAGAAGATTTTGAATATTTTTCCTTTCTCGGATCGAACTTTTGTTCGTAACAACTTTTTCTTGGGTTCAATTAGGTCTACACGAATGTATTTTTCTTGTTTTATTTGGTTCAGAAATGTGTAAATAGGTTTTACTTTTTTTATGAAATAACCTTGCCAATAGGTCAACGTTCGCTTGCTTTTCCATGTTCACTTATCATGAAAGTGGGTGGTCTACTGGTCGTTAGCTTTCCCTAGCTCTGTTGTTACTTGGGTTCAAAAATTCAAAGATTTATACTGTTCTGGTAAGTGATTTAACAAGTTTTTATTACATTATATTCATGTTATACCATAAAATTTGTGACATGATTCTTTCGAATGATGATTTTGATTTATTTGCATGTATTATCCTATTATGTGGTCAAGCATTGCTATTACAATGTAATGACCACTTATTGAGGAAAACATATCTCTATTTAACGTCTGACATTTTGTTGTCATTTACTAAATGTGCAACTATTCTATTGCTTTCGTACCCAACTTTTTCGTTGGGTTTCTTCCATGTCATACTAACATTTTGATTTGTTTTCACTTTCACGCCTGCATTGCTCACTTACAATATTTATCGATATATACCCGGACGTACAAATTGCCCGTTTAATACAGTTTCCCTACACATCTATGGCGTTGGCATTTCGCCGTGGTTTACCCCCTGGGCACTTTCTCGTTCTTTACTTCTCTCAAGCTGCGGACTTTGTTAAACGCGATTACGATCATTTTCCCGCACCTCTCACAATGCCTGAATTGCTCAATAGATTAGAGCAAACGTATCCCGGATTTCATGAGACAGTACTTGCCGCCAGTAGTTTTTCCCTTAATCTACACCTAGTCGATAAAAGTAAAATCGGCGATTTGATTTGTACTGAAGGTGACGAAGTGGCTGTTGTTCCCCCAATTAGCATCCTGTGATTTACTGCACATTTGGCATTTTGGTTGGGCCTACATTATTGACAATTGTCAGCGCGTTAACGTACATACATGATTGACTCAATATTACTAGTTCTACTTGGTGTATCCATATATCTCTCTAAATTAACTCCCCCACATAATAAGGCTAATGCAATGTTTCACGTAAGTTGAAGTTTAATTGCCCGGTGTTATGTAACTTTACCCAGGCCTTGCCTATTGTTTACTCTATTTAAATGATAATTTAATGGGACTTATACGTTAAGTGTAAGAATAAGCTCGGCCATAGATCACTGTCCAATACGGAACATGCGATTGTGCAAATGTAGAAATGGTATGTACATGAGTACACTCTTACAGACTATTGCACGTATTGCAGCGTGTGTGACAACAACGTATTATTGAATTACATGTAGACAAGCTTGCTAGCAAAATGCTACCGTAGATTCAAGTTGAGTCAAGATGTTCATCGTGTGTACGAGTTAATAGATTTGTTGGCATGATAACGCCGTATATTGTTTGATATGATATTATATTGATATGATGTACTAAACTGATAGCGTTAATGACCATTCCATGGCATGGAAATGGCTGTGTAAGTATATAAAATCGAACTTGGCGGATTCAGAGATGTTAAGAGAAACTAGCAAGAAAGTTGGTATAAACGGCAAAATGAAGTATAGGAGTAGTAGGGGTAGAAGTAGGAGTGACGGAAGAGAATGTGGTCGCATATTGGGTAAGTTACCCTTAAGATTTTAGTACGGGAAAAAATGATAAGATGGCGCACGAGTGTAGATCAACTACTCAAGTTGCATGGAAAGAGTAGTTCAAAGCATAAAAGTATTGGTAATGATTAACCAAATATTATACGAATATAGTGTGTACTGGACAAATGGCTTAATGGAGAGTAATGTAAATGAAACGGACTAAATAAGATTGGAAAGTAGCCTGAACATTGTGATGTAGGAGTAAACAAGACTGATGCAATGAAGGGTTGATAAGGTGGACGAGAACACTTTTGCGAGATAATAGGGGATAAAATGGTAGCGCAGAAGAGAGTATCCCCCTGAACAGAATGAGTTGATAGGAGCTATAACATAACAGATTAGCAAACTGGATTTTAGCTTGCACAAGGAGCTGAGTGATGAGAAAGCTCATTTAAAACAAACTTGGATGGTGAATTAATTAGAGTATCAGAAGGTTGGAAGAGTATCCTGAGTTCCGCGATCTTGATAAATCAAAAGAAAATAATAGAAAGGCTAAAATGCGATTCTGGTAATGATAACATTAGCGTATATTATAGATAGGAGCATGAAATGGTAAAGCAAAAGGTACCGGAAAAAATAGTAAATTATTGATAGGTGGAAAGCTAGTAGGTTTAAATTTAAGTGTGAGAGTAGAAAGCATTAATATAAGACGGGCGCATTAAGTTGAAAAAATCGCGCAAGAAGTAATCAGTAGAACAGGGATAGTAAAATTAGTACACAGTTCTATGAATGCGTTTAGATGCGTAAAATGCACTATTATGCAAGTATCTTTGCTAACGAGAAAGCGGATAAACGAAATGTTGGGTTATAAGCTAACATAACCAAAAGTACCGATAAAAGTGCAAAATTAAATTAGCGTTTGACAGTATGTTAAGTGCATGAATTCAAAAGCCAAATACCGTTAAAAATTAATGATAAAATTGTCAAAATAAAAGCTCAAAAACAAATAAATTTGATAAAATGTAAAAAAGTGAAAATTCGAAGCGAAAATACCGAAAATTCGCGATTCGAACAGGTTGTGTGGCGCAGCCAGAGCCCCGCCACACGGAAATGGGAAATAATAATTCCGAGGTTGGGGTGGAGGAGAGGGAAGGGGAATAAGTTAGCAAGGAGTAATAAGTGGAAAAGAATTAACTGGACATGGATGATACGATGAGGTTAAATAAAGCAAGGGGGAACGGAAGAATGTGTAAGAAAGATTGTTAATGTAAAAGGCTGTAACGATAATGTAGACGATTGTTTAAAATTTAAAAGATAGAGCGATGTTTCGAAAGACTAAAAAAGGAGGGGCTAGTAAATTATCAGGTAGAGTGACTAGTTAGATTTGAGAATTAGTCACCCAAAATCAAATAATCTACAAATAAAATCTTCCCTCATGACGAAACAACTCAATCCAGTAACACAAACTATCCTTGGTGTCAAGTCCAAACGAGCCGAACATTTTCCCAAGGCGGAAAATCCTATATCCGGGACGTCAGGGACACTGAAGAATGATAATCCGAAACCGATCACGTGGATCCGGCAGTGGTTGAAGCAACTTAAATCGACGACGGGAGGAAGTTAGGATCGTGAAAACATTTTTACAATTCAAGTTTACGTTTTGAGCAAATTCACGCGTCAAGCGCGTGGTATTTCGGAGTTATATTACAGATTTTACATCAATCGGGCATATCTTTACATTACATTTTCTTGCTTATAATGACATCGTTAAAATCAGCCTTATACATTAACGTTACGGTTTCCTCGTTCAGTTAACCTATTCAAGTTACGCGCAGTTACTTTATGACAAGCACACGTTAAAACTCATGTTAAGTTTATCAAAAGCATTTTAACAACTCACGCACTCATCCATTTTATACGAAAAACGAGCCTTTTCCATTACTACCGATCGTTAACACGTTTCCTCCCCGTTCGTATCTTTTTTCCCCGCTAAACAGAAGCTCTACTAGTTAACAGACAGGCTCATTTGTTAATAACATTTCTCAAAACTCTTAATATGCATGTCGGGCGCTTACTTGCGTTGGTATACGTATGAACGTTGTTTTTATCGCCATAGCCATCTTGGTCCAGCTTCCTCTATCTTTCATTTACCTATCTTTTAACAAGTGTTTTTTCCCACCGTTTAATCTATCCTCCAGCAACTCAATCCCATGGGTGGACTTTTTCCTGTTCTTAAGGCGTCATTGCCAATACCGTCTGCTAATTTACACCATGCTTCTCATGTGGTAACACAAATTTTTACCCCATTACCTATTTCCACATTTTCGGCGAATGTCAATCCGTCCAAACTTCACGTTTCCCATACATTCTTTACACGAAATTCCTACTTCAATTCATTTCCCCGTCAAACATCGACTCATCTTCCTCGTTCATTATCACCGCAACCGCAGACTTTACCCTCATCTTTACCGAGCTCACAACAATCTCAATTCATACCTATACCACCCGTAGGCGTTCCCTATGTTGCCAATGCGCCGTTTATGCAAAAATCAAATCTTCCAGAGGGCCTTGTTTTTATTACAGTCGGCGTAATTCTCGGGTTTATGGGTATTTGTGTACTCGCATGGCGTGGTTTAATAGTATGGTTACTTCACCGTTCTTCAAGGCATGCTGCCCATTCTCAATTAAGTGGAAACTCGAGCATGTCATACGTTAATAAATCAAGCCCTGATAAACGATTAACCAAGCGTAGATCCATATACTCATCAGTTTTGCGTCGTAACAGCACCGCAGCTATCATGGATATTATGGGACACAATAAAAAAGCTTCCAGACACTCGGAAGTTACAGGAATGGCTCGACCAAATTCCTCCTTATTCTTCTCTCCAACTGCCGATACGGCGCGTCGGTCTTCAACTACCATAAACGTTCCGTTAGCTTCGCGGGCGTCTTTTCAAATGCCTTCCAATCATTTTTGTACATTACCGCCAACATCTACAAATTTAGCTGCACCATGGAATGGGATTGACTGTATTCCACCGACAAATCTGAATTTCCGACCCCTCTCAGCCTACACGCCGAGTCACGCACGTTCACGTTGTGTTTCTCCTTCAACTAGTTTAAGCCACTTGTCCATACCTTTAGATCCTGCATCCGGCAATGCGACAGGTGCCAATCCAAGTTATAAAACTTCAATGGAATATATCGGTATGGGTGATAATAGCAGTATGATTGGTGTTATAAATGGATGTCCGGCAACGTCTAGCGCGGCATGTTCCTTGATGACTCGACATCAAAAAAGTTCTTCATCGTTGAATATTCTTTCTGGAGCAGCTGCGCCAACCCACACGTCGCAAAGTTTACCACGTCCTATGTCGACTACGCCAACCCTACGGAATTATTCTGCTCTTGGAATGCGTACACCCAGTGTTTATCTTGACGATTTATTTGACACCGCATCTCAGAACGTTAATTATACATCAGGGCCTGCTGCTCATTATTAGGTTTTTGGGATGCATAAAATGTTTCATTTTTTCAGGCGTTATACTACTTCTCTAAATCAGTTTTTGCATTAGCTGGACGTTGTATAATTTTTTCATACTTTCTTTTCATTATTTCTCCCTTAGTTTGTTTTACCCATTGTCTCACGGATTGATCATTTCTCCCTTAACAGTTTTAACTTACTCTGTCGATAAACTTGACTGGGTTACATTAACATGAATAAATTGTTCCTGACCAGATATTCTCTGGGGATCATTTAACGTATTGTAAATTTGATGCCGAGTTGATATGGAATGATAGATGGTATACATAAGTATACATCATTTTACTACTAACGGTACCGTGTCATAACCCGGGGAAAGAATAGTGCCTAACGCAGTATTAAAATTTATACTCTCATACATGTGTTTGAATCCGCAATAGCACTGACACTCACACTTGCACTAGCACGCGTATTCTCATTCGTGAGCGTATTGGTATTCGCGACCATGTTCGCACTTCCATGAATTCCACCAACAAACCGGAACCGCTGCCCCTGTCACCTCATCACATGACCGTTGGGCCACCGCCACATCCTCAACAGATCACGTGACTAAATATCTATGCCACGCGGCACGTGAGATACCCAGATGCTGTTGCTCCCGAATTTGCTAGACAAATTGTTCATTTATGAAGATTAACTTAAAATCGAATCTTTTCATCGTGTGTGTGCACTTTCACACTCTCTTATACTTTTTTTTGGAATTTAACCCGTAAATTTGCTATATTCTGGCTCATTATTTCCATTTATCCTGTTACCATCTGGACTACGCATGCTCACATTCATATATTTGCACATATCTTTTGCTACTTTATACATTCTCCCTGGAATTTTGCATCCTAAAATCTTGTATGCGCGTGTGCAAAAGTTACATTCGGCGCAATATCTCTATTATCCTCCTTTATAATGATTTATTCTACACTAATTTTTCGTTTGGACGGTAAGTTTTTTCCAAAATCCATGCTCATATCGGCATCTATTCAACTAACGCGTACATCCATGCTACTGTACGCATATCGCGTTGATAACTACGTGCAAATTACCTTAAAATATGGTCCACACAGTTTACGCATATTGCTAATGTATACACGTTGTTCACCAGGCTTAGTATTAACCGAATCTGTCGACACTCACGACCCTGCAAAAGTTGGTTAATTGGAACTTTCCCCTTTGTGCATTCTAACATGTTATAGTCCGGTCAATTAGATCTGGTTAAGAAAAATGTAAAACAAGTTGTCCGTCGTATTAACCACAATTCTGAGCCCCAAGCTTCCATCGAAAGTGGCAAGTTTACCATCCAGTGAGCCGCTCCCCTTCCCCCGTCTACTAAAATTCTCTTTCTGTTATATCTAACTTTCCTAACTTCCTAACAGTTACATTGTTCGGGAATCCCTCGTCTTAGTTTGCATATGCGATCGATCATATCCTCGTAAACACGCCTTTACCCTCCTTTCAGATATACATAATGAGTTCACCAACCTATATCCTGCGTCACAGTACACATCCCCAAATTGTCGCCCTTATTCCTTTCTGTCGTTCGATAGTGTCATGCAACGTGCAAAAAAGACTTACCAGGATACTCGTGCTCTTCAAAGTCTTAATCAATTGAACTCGGAACTAAAAGATGTCACTAATGTTATGACCAAAAATATCGAAGATTTGCTTTATCGTGGTGACAGCTTAGAGCGTATGGGTGACATGAGCTTTAGACTCCGTGAGGATAGTAAAAAATATCGCAAAGCTGCAGTCCGCATTAATTGGAATCTCCTCGTTAAACAAGTAAGTTCACCAGCTCTTTTCTTGCAACCATTGGTTGCTCACCTGGATTTTATGCTTCCGGCCGGACTAATACATTGTTCACGCTTTTAGTACGCACCTATTATCGGCTTTAGCTTCGTTCTGGCCTTCCTCCTTTGGAAACTCGTACTCTAAACTCGTTTCAATTGTCCAGCTCCAATGTTCGAGTCCTTTCACGATTATTCCATACACCTTTTTCAAACAAAAGTATCCTCAAAGAAGAAACTCTCTCCCCAATTCTATTCATTACCATTTCGAATGCTCCACGGCGCCGACTCCTATACTTGGACATCTGTTTTCTGTGTAGTTTAGGGTGGGCGATGTTCACGTCAAATGTTAACCCTTTTTGTCCAGTGAATGACTGTTCCCCCCGTTGTTCGTTGATGTGGGAATTCAATTCATTACACTTCATGAGTATGGTTTATTTCGGGCAGACAACTTGGAGGTCATCTTTGAGAGAAGCCATAATGGAGGGGATGCTTTAACACAATAATGCTTCAGGGGCATTGACGAGATTATGTTCGTTTCCGCTGCACCACGAGGTGGCACTAATATTGGCAAATCGGTAGTAGCATTCAAATTTTTGGGATGTGCATCACCCGAATTAATTGCAGAGTTCGTAAGTGCAGAGGCAAAATATTCTAGGCGGCACAAAGCTAGTCCTACCCAATCATCTTGGGCAATGGATACTGGTCCGTTAATCCATTTTCCAACAGATCGGGACGGTGATCCCGCCTTTTTCAGCTCCCAGTCTCGCAGAGAATGTGATACATGATTTGTCAATGTCACGCCCATAGAATTGGGTGAATTGATAGATAATTTGCAAGGCAAGTAACGCTTGCGTACAACGCCTGTATGCTCTGTACGAATTGTAAGTTCTTGACCAACGTAACAGCCTTTCTTGAAATCTATTGCACCCAAATAGTCCATGTTACATTCATGAGGAATACAGTTACCCTGGGGCAAGTCATCTGCACCTTCGGGTATAGCATTGACGTATCTATGCAATGTATAGTATGCTGGTGTGACATTTTTAGCAGTCACGTCTACAGTATCAGGTAGACAATGAACTTTAGAAAAGTATTCGTGAAGTATGGGCGTAAGTTTGGATAGAGTTAAATTGTTTATTTTATCCGACGAATTGGATGCGAGTAATCGAAATGATAGACCAAAAAGGCGGGGATCAGGTAGTGTGAGTAAGTTGGATTCGATGAGTTTATCAAGGCGAGTAGTAAATGTCGAATGAAGAATATTATCGCTGTAGGATAGAGAAGGTAGAGTAGGCAGCCAAAATACCCACGGTGATAAGACAGATGGATCCATGATTTGAAGAAAGAATTTGCTTCTCAATTTATAACGGTTAACATGAGCAATGAAAGAATCGACTTGGCACGCATCAAGTTCCAGTAAACAAGCCCAGCGAGTGGATGCGTAAGTAGGTAATGACGAGGCAGGGGAATCTGTGATTAAAGAGGAAGTGTAAGACCAACTAGAGGATGATTCAGAAAGAATTTTTGTGGATGAATCCGATAGCCAATTTTTCCAATTTAAGTCCGTAACAGGGTATACAATGATATCGTAGAGGAGACGGCCTCTTGAGTTTAAGAATAGGGTGTACCAGCCATGATGGGGAAAAGAAGTAGAACCATTTACTGTATTTGTAGATAAACTATGAAGAAAGAATGCCGAATCAGGGCCATACATAAGGATTAAACGACGATTAGGAAGATTTGTGTAATATAAAGTACTTGAAGATGGTTTAGAATGGTTATGTAAAACAGAAAAAAGAATGGATGAAGTATGATAAGAGGATAATGAGCGCGTATGAGAACGCGTCAATAAAGAGACGGTAGATACCAAATATGATAATTTTGAAGAAAAACTTTGCATGATAAAAACGAATGTAGAAAAAAATTCAACTAAACTGTGAACAATGGACGAAAAACTCCAAAAAATTCTCGCGATGCAAAATAAAATCCGTCACGTGCCCGATTACTCAGCTGCCGTCCACGTGTCTGACTAAGCAGATGGTGTAGTTGGGCGATGAAGAGATTTGGCAATAATAAAAGGAGTTTTACTTTTAACCCACCAACATTTTTTCTCTTCTTCATTTATTTCGTCAAATGTGTCAACTCTTTCATCTGGTTAATGTCCTATTATCTACCTATATTAAATCTTAGAAGAGAGTGATTTGCTGTCGTGAATTTATCATCATATCTCTCTAAACGCTTTCTTGCTCAAACCAAACCTTTATCGTTAATACATGCATGCTAATTATTATCTTCCTAACCTTTATCCTTATTCAGTTTTTATAAAAAAATTATCTGTGCCTTTATCCCCAGCTCATACGTCCGTTTCCAAACTTATAAGCTTATTTTTTCTGTCCTCTGCATAGCAGCATTGATTTATTTGTATCTTCCCATTAGGGTCTAATATTCATTATCATCCTACCTGGGAGTTAGCAATTTCTCATAATTTTCATTCTATCTCGCCTTGCTGCCGACGCGATTAAAGCCTATCGTCTTCATCATGGCATTAAATCCAGCATTGTAAGTAATCCTTCTATCCCCCCTCCTGTTTACTGGTCACATACTACTTTCTCCCTGTAACTTCCTTACTAACAATTCACTTTTAGAACAAATCTCGCTATAGTCCTGTACGTTATTATATTTACCATCAAGCCTATCCCTTACACATTTATCCAGTACTGTTCAGTCGTATAATATTGATGAACAAGGCATATAAAGGGTTTTGATGCAGGTCTCGAAGCATATTAACTTTAACGATCCCTTTACTTTAAAATGCGTCCGTGGCCTATACGTTGCATCAAATTTTTTAATTTTAGCAATTTACTATTACATTAGAACTCAAATCACCAAAAAAAACGGTTTGTGTTACCCCACCATATTTAATATATCACTCTATTTAATTCTGACGTTAACGTGTATTTTCAGATTTGTCAATCCTCAAGTATGTCGAACCGGCTGCCTTAGGCTCTGCAGATGAAGGAAAATCCGTAACCATCACCGTAATGGAGTATGATATGAATCAACTTCGACAGTTGCTAAAAAATCAATTCATGGGCGTAGCCATGATGGTCGTCATGCATTTTTACTTCAAATACACAAATCCTTTGCTCATTCAGTCTATCCTTCCGGTTAAAAGTGCTTTAGAGAGTAATTTGGCAAAGATTCATATATTTGGGCTATATCCTACAGGAGATCTGAAGAGGCCGTGGAAATCTGCTAATTCCCTTTTCGGTATGGCTAGCTCTGACGTTAAAACGAGCAAGAAGTCTATTAAAGAGGCTGAAAAGTCCCACAGAGGTGGAGTTAAGGAAGAATAAACGTCATCTTATCTTATACTCTCATTTCTACAAGCTTATTTTCCCTCCTAGAACTTCTCCCATTTCGCCTTCATGATTTGATATTTGTTACTCGATGACATGTATATTTTTTTTACCTATAAACCCGTGTCCTTTTATTCCGTTGGAGCCTGCGTGTATCCTGCGCATAAGGTTTTCTGTTGCACAAAATCATCGAAACCGGTTACGACATTTTATTTTTATACATCATTCTCATTGTCTTGTACGTACGCATTCATCCTCATACTCGGTCGATGTGCCGCTAAAACTTAAGCAGTAGCGTTAATCTGACCTAGAAATTTGTTTATATAGACTGCGCCGTCGTTAACTCCCGTCAGATAATGTGCAGTCTCACTTTTTCGCTTTTACCAACTGTTCATACTCTAGTCTACGGATATAACATTGTTCAATTAACTCGGTCTTTTCAGTCAACGCATTGAACGCAGCAATTGATCCAGCCTTTTGCTTTGACGTGGCAGTTCCTACAGCCAAGCGTAAATTATCGTGGCCCCAACCAGTCAAGTAGACGCCAATTGTGAATTGAGCGGATCCGTTCGGAAGGTAAACCGGAGGTCCTTCATCACGATATTGAATTTTAACTTCACATCCGGGATAAAGTAGGCGAGAATGAAGCTTTGCCTTGCATCCCATAAGTTCGGATTCATTAATCCTACTTGGTAGCGTGCTATTTGAATCAAGATTTCTTGCACGAATAGTTCGCCAAAATAGTTGAGAAAGCCATAGTTCTGTTATCCCAAAACCGTTAAATGGATCATCAAATATTATTGCCGCGATATACGCTTCAAATACATCTGCGAATACTTTCATCCAGCCCTTACTGGAAAGTCCACCTGTATCACTCTTTAATGGTACGTTTTCACCTTTCTTACGCCCCGGTTGTTTTCCATTGTCTAGTCCACAATGCATGCCACCAATCCGAATCTTACCGATGAAATTATACTCTTTAGCGTATTCCGTTAAAGTTTCATTTTTCACAAGGGATTCACGTAATTGAGATTTTCGAACCACTGGCCACTTTGGAAAATTCGCGTGAATAAATCTTGTCGCGATTAACTCTAAGTAAGCATCCCCCACGAACTCCAACGGTTCGTAAGTTTGATTATCTTCTTTTCCCAAATGAATCGGGGAAGCGGATCTGTGCGTAAAAACCCTTTCTAGTAGATCTTTTGAATTTATTACCGGTAAACTGGGTAAAGTATTAATATCACCGTAAAGTCGTCGGATGTACTCCTCCGAGAACGGGTTCAGCGTGACAGTTGTACTGTCTCCTGTAAGACTGGAACCATTTAGATTTCTTATTGCCACATTACTAGCAAGCAAATCCGTTTTCAATTGTTGTGCCAAAATTTTTGCGTTATGTGAAACGTTAATATGTGGTTTCAAGCAGACTAAATCTAATAGGTATAGTAAATCTCTCAGATGTTCTTCATTTAGTCGGGTGTCAATCATCGAGTGACTTTCTGTTGAGTATGCAGGCGGTGAATGATCTTGTGAAACTAAATTCTCCCCACCACCAACACAGTAATTGTTTCCAGTGTTTAAACTACTTGAGTTAGTTTGAGTATTTTCGCGCTGTTTACACGATAAGTTCGGTACACTATTAGGGTACGGCTTCATTTTCAAGGATATCTTCGCAAAAATGAACGCTTTACTTCACGCAAACTTTTGATCCGATAACCATCACCATTCTTACACAATTAAACACCATTAACCACAATTAACAAAACTCTTAAATTATACCCAGATTATATTAATAAAAATTTTTTCACATCACTCCACAATCATTTGCATTTCCAAGACTCCGCCATCGTCGTCGTCGCCATCGACGCCCAAAAATTCCCCGTTTTTTCACGTGCTTTTCACGGTCTATTATAGTTCCGAGTGCCGAATTTTATGTCACGTGGAAATGGAACGCGTTTTAATTTGATTGAAGTTTTGGAAGCGATTTAACACAGAACAATTACATTTCTTCGCGTTAATGTTTTACATTTAATTTTGCGTTTGAATTAACAGTTTTAGTTGATAGTGTTTGTAAATTCTCTGGTTTATATTTTATTAGGTTCGATTATCCAATTCATCGGTAAGTAGCTTGGGATAGTGCAATGAAGTGATATTCTCGCTTCGGGATAATGAGCCACGTTGCAAATGTCAAATCTAGAAGTCATGATTTATACAATGCAAAATCCATTCAAGATGTTTTTAAATGCCTAAAAGATCTTCGTGAGAGTAAAAGCCTAGTAGGCCAACGGTTGAATGGATTCATCACGGAATTTTCAAGTTGGCGATTGAACGATTCACTTCGTTCACAAGCTAATGTTTTTAATGGCCATGACAGTGTATCAGTGTCATCGACTTTGGCTTCGGGAAACTTAATGCAAGTTAATACGTTAACAGCGGATTGTACAAAAATATATACGGCTATTAAACGTGAAAGAGATGAAGCTCGTAAAGTTCAGAAATTACTCGTTGATGAATCAGCTAAATCTGCTCAAGGTTTACTAGCGCGAGTTCGACGTTTAATCAAGGAATGTGATAACGTTTATACTGCACTTGAAGCCGTTAATCGCGTTATCGAGCTTAAAGCATGTATCATGGGTGCATATGGCTGCATGGAAACAGTTCATGACTGGGAGGCCGCTGCTAATTATATTTATCGTACACGAAATATTCCATTTGAGTTGATTGACAGTGAATTTTGCCAAAAAATGATACCTACGGCAAATCTTCCTGACAAGCCAAGTGTTAGCTTAAAGACTGCGCAAAATTCTCTTTGCGATATCTTCCTTGAACAATTCCGAACGGCTGCAGCTAAGGAGGATGGTATTGGCGTTAGTCGTTTTTTCAAATTGTTTCCCTTAATCGGATGCGATGAACGAGGCATTCAAGCCTACTCTGAATACGTTTCGCGCGGCATTGTCGCTCGAGCCCGAAAAAATTTTTCTCTCGTCGACAATAAGCTCAAAGATGACAACACTTTCACCCGGGAATCCGTATACGTGTGCCTTTTATCTAGCTTATTCGAACATGTAATGAATCTTATTAACTCCCATGAAAGTTTAATTGAGCAGTATTACGGTCGCGATATGATTGTCTACGTTATTCAACGAATTCAAAGAGACGTCGATATTCAAGCAGGTTTACTTGTTGAAAATTGGTTTGAATATCGTGATATTTTACGCAAATCCCTTGAACTTAAATCGTACAGTTTTCCATATCTTCTCAAAATTTTAAAGGTACCTGCTCCGGGCAACATTTCAGTGTCAACTACAAGCCTTGGTGCTAAGGCTAGCGGTAAAATGAGTACCCCGTTACCTGATACAATGTCAGGAAAAAAGGTGTTAGCTGGTGATGCGGAGTTAATTGACTTAAAAATTGTTGACTTAATCTTTAATGAAATGATTATCATTTTGGGTCAATGGTCAATCTACACACGTTTTGTGTCTAAAAGGATTGATCAACCTACCTCTTCACTTCCCTCCAAGGGCGTAAATGTCCCACGATTCATTCAAGATTCTACGTTTCAGGATAAGATCATGGTGAATATTTTTGAACCTTTCAACCAATTCATTTCGTGTTTGACCCGTGGAACCATTGAAAAAGCATTCTACTTGGAAGAAATTCCGGTTAATCTTATACGACAAATTAATACGTTTATTTCTACATGCAATAGTCGGGTCAACGTGATGTTTACTGAGGATAATAACGTCAGTACTCGTAGCTCACGGTCAAGTTTTATGCATGACAGTGACTTGCAATCTAATGAAATGAATGAACATGATGAAGCAGATCTTAGCATGCATATGGAATGTTTAGCACTTAAGCAAGTTCCCTTACCCTCTCAACCCTTTATCAGTTCAATTATCGATGATATAATGTATATTATTGATAAAATTGTGACGAAGAGTCTAGTGACGGGGCAGTACAAGTTTTTCAAAAATTCTATTTTTAACGTTTCGCGGATTCTACTCTCTGATTTTATTGCCACGATTCAAAAGCGACTTTCATACGAGAGACAGTCTCTTCAACATCCACCTTTTCCGGATTATCGAGATCCATTATCCAGGTCGAAAACTTATAGTTCTTCATTGCATAATTCATCATCTAAATCGCTTTTTCTTAACATGAGATTTACGTTCCTCACCCCAAATCATTTTGACTATATCTTGTTGATCAACAATCTCGATGCTACTATTGTCTACATGATACGAATTTTTATTTCATCTTGTGACACAACAACAGTCTTACCTTCACCCCAAGTTACACTGTCACAGGAGATTCCTTTAGCCTTACAGACACTTTTTCCTTTTAATACGGCTGATGATATGGGCGAAGTATTACCAAAAGTTCATGAGGGCGACGATTTTTCTGATGCAATCGTAGTTTATCATGATTTAGTCCATTTTATAAGTACATTCTCGGCCAAGGTTAGCGCGTTGATAGATGAAAGTATCTCAGTTCTGTTTAATATTCGTGTTAAACCAGCCCTAAGGATTCTTCTTGGTCATTCAACTGGGCTAATATTTCCCGAGCGGAATCAACACCATGAACCTTTGCAGAGTGAGAGTACGGGGGAACATGCATGGACATCGAGCCAATCGTCACCCTGTCTTAATTACGTGAAACAACGTTTTTTGCCGCGTTTAAATGCACTACTTTTACCCGTATTGCGTCTTATGCCACCGGCGGTGTTAACTTGTCTAACGTCACTTTCGGGCCATGCGGCTCGATCCCTGCACTTGGTTAGCTCGTCATCGTCGACACTATCGCCAATGCCATCTTACTTACCCCCAGCTCATCGAATAATTTTGACTACAGCATCATATCTGGCAGGTTACATTGAACATCGTATTTGGCTTATGAAGGATATATCATCTTACGAGACGGCCTTGTTGGAACTGAAACTTGATTTGTTTATTCGAAACCTTGTTAGTTTAGCTTCGGATACACATCAACTTGATTCCACGCTACACATGCCCGTCAACAAATCGCCGATCCACGATACCCTTTCGGCGTGCACTAATCACTATACTGATAATAAGGCAAACTCAAATATGTACTCGTTAACAGATTACTATTTTGACATAGTTTACGCTATGCGTTTAGCTATTCACGCCGCATTTGCAAGATGCCAGCAAATGCTGTTAATACTTAGTATGGACAGTGAAGAATGGAATGAACTTGAGTCTATGTCACCATCATCTTTGACAGATAATGTTCGTTCTTCTTGCCTTCCTGGCGCACAAAAATCATGGGCCCTTGATTCAAATGAACGTCGTAGAGTTCGTGCTCTAATGCCTCATACTGATTAACAATGGAATCGATGTCCCTAATGTTCATTTTGCTAAATGGAAGATGCATAAACATTTACAAGTTACTCATATACACACGAACATGTAGACACGGACAAGCAAGAATGCTGAGAGTTGATATATTCAAGTACGACGTTTTCGATTTCGGCGCTTTTGGGATGCGGGGGGAGTAGAAGAATGCAAGATTGAAGAATCTTGGGGATGGCCTACACGAAGAAAACCCTCGACAACATCATTCCCAATGTCCTCTTGTGCCAGTTTATCCCTTGAACTAATAAAAAAGGCCAAATCCCGATTTTCTTCCTTTAAGCCATCACGTTCTTTTTCTAGCTCAGTCTCCCGTTTGGACAGTTCCTGAACCTTTTGATCCAAATAGACAATCTTACCCATTAGTGCAGAATTTAGGGATTTTTCTTCCAAAAGCTCCCTCTCGTACTGTCTCCATTTTAGGTCGGCGGCTTTTCTTTTCCGTTCGGATTTATCCAATTCACGTTGGGTTTGGGATAGTGAGTCTTCAGTCTTTTCCCTGCAACCCTTTATCTCCGATATCTGGGCTTCCAGTTTGACAATTTTTTTCAGGGTTACCTCTTTTTCCGTTGAAAGTTCCCAAGCATTTTCTTTGGCGCGCGCAAGCTGATCTTCGTAATATATGCGTTGCCGTTGTAATTGACGGCTAAATAACTCGATATGCTTGGGGTTCAAGGAAGCGGTACTTTCTTGTAATTTGTCGTCTAATTGGTCAAAGAGGGCTAACATTTCAACAATTTCACTTGTGTCTCGTGTATAACATTGAGATTTTGAAGTGGTTTGATCCAAGGTTACGTTGAATAAATCGGTAGAAAGTTTTTCGTCAATATTATCATTCACATAACAATCACCCGAGTAATCCCAAACATACTGGGTTACGATATCCATTACAAAAGCATGACCGGTTTCCTCATAATGCGCAATTGCATGACCTGAGCTGTAACGTCCACATCCAACGTTGGCACAGAGTAAACTGTAAAAAGGATTGAACGGTTATTAGCGTGATATTGGACTAAGGTATACAATAGGTATGAAAGTATTTTTGTAAAGGAATGACTGGTTGATCAAGGCGATTTAACTTACCATATCCATAGATCCGCTGTCAAGCCACATGCATGACATGAAGGCTTGCTCACTTTTGGATTAGTTTTAGTTTTTTGTTCATGAGTATGCCTACACACAGGGCATCCACTACCGCGCCATTTGCGTAGGCAGTCACAATGAAATACATGTTGACAAAGGATTGTCATTATTCCGGATAAATCGTCCATTCGCTCCAAGCAAACGGGGCAGGTTGGCATTTCAACGACGGAAAAAACTCCCATTGATGATGATGATGATGAAGTTCTGGTTTCACTTGAGGAAACTTGGGAATAGGGTACAAAGGGATCATTTTCCATGGAAGGAAATGATACGACGCCTTGACTGATGTCGGAGGTTTGAAACGTGACGGATTTGACGAATACTACGGAACACGGTTCCGCATCAGCGCTACAACCGAATTGACGGCCATTCCACTGTTCATACCAACATTGTGCTTTTTGAGGAGACCGAAATTTCATTAATACCATGTATCTGTTTGGGCGACTCGTTCGAAGTAGCCTAAAGTGGCTGACGTCCATTCGCACGTCGTCGCCGGCGAACACTAAAAAGTCCGACCATGTCATACACGAAGGTACGGCCAGAACGCAGAGAATGGAACATTGGGAAAGCTCTTTGTTGTTGAAAGTACGGCCAGATTTTGGGGAGTTTTGAAGTTTTGAGTTTGCCCAATATTTGTTCTTTGTCTCGGGTTGCTCGTCTTTGGACCAAGAATTTTCGGTGCATTCGACACCTTTTGCGTCGCGATAAAGTCGTATTATACCCCAACCTACGCTATCCCTGTTTAATTGTACGGGCAAAAATTCTCCAAGGGTAAACCCGCTGAAAGAGCTTGAATTTTCTTGACTGGTTGTTGGCACTGGTGTCATGTTTGGAAGGCTTTTCCTTTACCCTTGAAGTTTACTGTGAACGATGGGCGGATTTATGTAGGGTGACAGTTTTGTTGGGTGAGTTATTTGGAGGTAAGAGAGGAAATAGGTGAATAAAGTTGTGATTAAGGTTTTGATGGTAAAGGTAGGTAAATTTTGAAACCACGTAGTTCAATCGATAAGTGAGTAAAGCTCATGTATACTAGGCCCAAATTTCACCTTGATTGAATGAAACTGGTTTAGGATGTAGCTCATGTAAAAGAGTAAGATTTGTGGTGTGTATTCATTTAACTAGTCCGTGTGTCGGCTGACTTTGACAATAAATGTTTCTAAATCTCCATAGTTACGAGCGCGCAGACGAGGGCGCAGGCTACGACGGAAAAGTTGATTAACGATTTTACCCTGTAAATGATTTTAATCAGTGTTTAGGGTTTGTAGAGAAGATATCCGAAGAGAGAATGGGGGTTGACATAAACCTGTAAGAAACTGTATGGGCGGCGTGACAAACTATAAGAAAGCAAAATAAACTTTCCTATTGTAAGAGGAAGTTTCTTTTTAGAGAGAATGTGGAGATGTAGGAGAAATAATTTGTACAAAGTAAGTATTAATTTTGTTTCAACTGGATTGAAGTATTGAAAAAAAAAGGGCATAAAAAGGTATTTATTTTGGAGATGCAAAGAAAAAATTAAAGAAAGTTACTTAAAAACGTTCAAATTCAATCAATTTTCCCTTATTTATCCCACCAAAAGCGGAGATCACGTGATAGCACATGGCTTATATAACATGTTGGATTAGTCATGATAAACGAAGGGCATGCGAGGCGAATCGCAGAGCATTAGCCACATTATCAGAATTCACAGACGATGTGAAACGGAAATTTATGCAATATGGTACGGTCCTGCCTTTCTGGGATGAAACTAGATTCTCACCCCGAATCGGCGGCGCGGAAGGCTTCGAGAAAGATGTTTGAGATTCTAGAGAAAGAACGGGTCTTCCTTATTTGGCAGGAGGGGTTTGAGGGTGAAGTTTGGGATGACTTTAGGGGAAACATTTTGGGAAAGTGAAGAATTTTGATGGACTTCTTTGGGGGGAAGTTTCAGCGTTAACTTTCATGATATTCTCAAAGTGTATATATATATGTAACCTCTGATATTATTCCCCTTTAAAATCACCTTTTGTTACGTGTGTGTGTGCGTGCGTGCGTGCGTGCGTGCGTGTCCGTGCCTGATACGATTAACTATATATAACGTTCCCATAGCAGACAAATCGGGTCCAGTTTACATTTATCTTTTGGGGTCTACCTATTTCTCTTATTTTGTTATTCGATTCATGCAAATGTAAGTTTTTTGGGGGGAATTATGATTTAACAAGCATTCTCAACTACCTTTTAAACCCTACTTACCCGTTTAAATTAAATCATGGTTTCTTCTTGGGTAGTTTATTTGTTGGATGTGTATATAACAGGAATTTTAAGAAATATTTATCGAATCACTCAATCAATCAAGTTGATCATAAACCGCCAACACTTTAATTTTCAGCAGAAGTGTCTTTGGTATAATTTATGGTTACGCTTGGTCAGATTATTATAATTCTACAGGCTAGTCTGAATTAGATGGGGACATTTTGGTAAGTATCAACTCCTAATGTATATATAAAAGTGCACGAATTCAATTTGTTTATGTTTCTGTGGTATTTTTCTGGCAATTAATTACAAGCTAATTACACAGGTTAATGTGGATTTTAACTGATATTTACTACTTTGGTTGTCTAACTTATCGCATATAAACGATTTTCCCTTATACGCCTGCCCTTGTTTTACCATGAATCGGGTCAGGTCGGTCGGGTCAGTTTCACAAAAGAACCCGCCGCCTCTCTCACTAAATGATGATATACTTGATTGGGTACTACATTTTCATCCCAACTGTTTTTTTGATTGATTTATTCGGCCAATTCTTTATTAGAGTAGTTTTATCATATACAACTACCTTCAATGTATGAAATTTAGTTTTTCATGTATACGCAGAAGAAAGTAGACAGTCATGTTTATTACACGAAAGAAAAGTTCAAGATTTAATCTAACTTACTTTTTACATTTACACGGACGAAGAATAATATTTTTGGCCGCGAGACTAATGAAAATTTTTCCCCCCTGCTGCATCGGACTGTTTCACTAACTATGCGTATTACGTACCTCGAAATCGTACCCTTCAAATTGCGGATATACAAATACACGGGGGATGGGAACGATTACAAGCTGACATGATAATGTATATGGGAAGTTAACTAGCAAGCAAGTTTGCCGGCATAGTATAGGGAGGTTATTTGGATAACGATTCCAAAGTAAGGGATAGTGTGCAAATCGGTAGATTAGCGTTTCAGTGTAAGATTGAGCAGGTTTTTGACCGGTAAATGTAAATTTTGGACTGGTAATTTATGGTAGGGCTAAGGTTGACAGTGTAGTATACGTAGAAGGAATTAACGAGAGAGATTGGGACAACTTTTTAACAATAGGGTTGAGAGTCAGCGGGCCGAATTATTGATGAATTAACCTCTGAGTAAGTAACATGATAGCATTTTAAAGTAGCAGAGGGGTGATGTTGTCTAGGACTACTCAAGTAAAGGTAGAAGATTTTATGGGTTAAGTTTGAATAAATTTGTTAGCCGGAGTGCGTAAGTGTGGCGTAATAAAGAGTTGAAGGGGGGGAAGGGGAGGGAATATAAGAAAGTTTAAACGATTAATAGTTAAGAGGCGTGAGATATATACGTTCCCTTAATATTAAGGGTATACGAAGCGAAGCAAATCGGGACGGAAAGAGAGGGTAATCTTAAAGAGGCGAGTGATTAATTTAATTCACGAGTAACTCGGTCGGGTGTTAACGAATAGAGGGGGAGAGGAGTACAGGAGGGGATTGGATTATATTTTGTAGTTGGATTTGTTTTATTTGACCAATTGTGCAGCATGCATGATGGCTAGATTTACGAGTACAGGGGGGGGGGGGAAATGAATGAATAGAGTAGTTTTGTCGGGTCAAGGTTTGGCTTAGTGTCAAAGCGGGAGATAATGGTTAAAGAAAAGTGGTAAGGATAGGAGAAAGTGGGCGTAGGCATAATCATGAAATTTTCCGATTAATTATTGTGTAAAGGTCATGGATTCTGCAAGGTAGATAAAGTATATTGGTAGATGTAGCGCGAGTAAGATGTATATATTTGCCGGGTTTACGGGTAATATTGAAGATTTGACGAGTACAGGGGAAAAAGAGTGTTGTCTGGAAGACTCGGATGGAATGCTCGAGCATGTAGAGACGAGAGGCACAGATGGAATTGAGGATGTAAGTATGATTTTTGTTGTAATAGCATGATTGTATAAATTGGTAATAGAGTAAGCCCAGTAGTAGTAGCAAATTACAGGATAGCTTTAAATGTTAAGCAGAAGAGAAGGGAGGGGAAACAACCGAGGGAAAATGGATACGGAGGGGAAAATGGTGATGGAGTGCCTAGGCAGACCGCCCGTGGCGGCAGTCCTCCGGCGCCGCCCACCGGAATTACATAATCGGGCGATTTGGGCCGGATCGAGGGCGGCGCTGGCAATTTGCCGAAGATCGTGGGATAATTTAGCCGACATTCGCTCCACATCTCTTCCAAAATATTCTTCATCTCTCTTCTATTTCATCTTCTTCTGCTTCTTCCCCCTTTGCATATGTTTATTCTAACTTTTGTTCCGTTTCCCATTTACTTCAATTCTTCCAAGTTTGCCACTTTTTACACTAGTTTATCCACTGCTTATACGTATGCGTATGATCTTCTCAAAAAGGTTATCTACAAAGATACCCTGACGAACACTGTTTCATCTTCCTCTTTATCTATCGCCTCTCTGCCTTTCTGCTTGCTTGAATTAACCCTTCTACTTTATCACTTGCCTTAATTTATGCATGTTGCTTTATCTTCTCTTTATTACTGAATTTTTTCGTGTGCATGCCTAAGGTGAATGTGTTATTCTGGTGAGATTCGTCCAAAATTTTCGTCAATTTACTCTTGCATTCCCTATTCATTCAATTCCATTATATTCGATAATTTTATCATTCTTTGCCAAATTTTGTTCTGTACTGTCTGCCTGCCCCATCTCCTCTGTATTCTCTACTACCCACTCTCCCCATTAACCGAGTAGAGGGGCGGGCTTTCACCACCGACCTTTGCTACCTATCCAACTCATTATTTTGTTAATTTTTCCTAACATTATCACTATTACTTGCTCATCTGTACTCTTTTTCTCTCCACATTTTTCGCAGTGTCGTATTCTGTTGTTTTGTGTTGTATCGGGTCATATCGTGTCGTGTCCCTTGAGCATCTCATCCCGTTGTCTCTAGTCCTTCTTTTCATCATCTTCAACTTTGAAACGTTGAACCCTTTTATCATTCCACTCTGATTCCGCGGGTGCCCGTTGACATTATTAAATTTGTCTTGTCCCTCCTCGAACAACCTTTTCAACCTTGCTCATTGCACACATATACCCTTCTCTTCCCTTTCCCTTCCCTTCCCTTCCCTTTCCCTTCCCTTCCCTTCCCTTCTCCTCCACTCTCTTCCGCTCCCCTCCCCGTCTCAGATTACTAACCTGCAAACTTATTGTTTTGCCAAGCCTTGTTCCCCTTTGTTTTCCTGGCATCATTTCCATCAATCACCGTTCACTCTTTTCGCCTTACCTTACCATACAAATAATAATCTTCACACTCTCTTATTCATTCATCTTTCTCTCCCTCCCACCATTCTTCTTCGTTCGCTATCCTTTCCTCCCCGCCGAATTTCTCACTCTCCGCTACTCCAATCCCTTTATCCACACACTCTCTCATTCTTCCTAAACTCCATTTCTGCTTACCCTCTTTCAATTCTTCTAACCCCTGAATTTTCATTTCTCCATCTATTCTTCATCTCCCCAGAACCCTCGCCGCCACTATCTCCCTCTCTACTCTTCATTGATCCCCTTCCTTTTTTTGTCTACTCTCGCTTTCCGTCCGCATACATGATTGTGTCACTCTACTAAATTTGCCCAACTTACCAAACCTCAAATCTATTATCTTTTCCTTCTTTCCTTCCCCTCTAAATTTATTCCACATATCGTTATTCAACATCATGAGTACCATTCAAATGGAAAATTCCCTTCCTTCAACCCCCTCTCAATCTTACTCCAACGATGTTGCCTTGAAAGTATTACGACGAGCTCAAGTCTCAAAGGTTTGCGCAATATTTTCATCTTCCTTCTACTTATTCCTTATTTTTTCCACTAACCTTTCCCTTTTTCACCTTCTAGATGACTTGGGCCCTCCGAAATAGACTCGCTTTGGCAAACGTTAAAATTCAAAATGGCTGGGAAAAAATGAGCCTAGACGCAATTGAACCTAAAGTTGAACTACAATTACAACAGCGTAAACGTCCAAGATTGGTCTTTGAACCTTATTCCGATCGCTCTTCCTCCGACATTTACTTCCCCTCCAGTGTTCCATCCACCGCCATATCCGGCCTAGATTTTTCCATAGTCCCCAACCAATCATTTCCTTACTGTGACAGTATTACCGCGGCCACGTCTACTTACCGAAGGCCTTCCCTATCAAGCTATCGTCAACCATTCATACCTACTGATCACTTTCACAGATGCTCTGGCTTCTCCTTTTGTGATAATTCCCATTTATACTCCCTGGAACGAAATTTTCAGCGTAAAAATTCCTTCAAAAAACCAAATGGTTTAAAGCAACCTTGTTGTTCCTCATTAGTGGCCCGACAACCGGACCCTTCATGTTGGAGATTATCCCATTCTTTACAACATTCCTCTCCTGACTGTGGCAATTTCGATCAATCTTCATTAAACGATCAAACGCTTTTTTCCGATGAATCATCCGTTTCCTTGGGTGACGATTTACTGTTTGGATCATCAAGTCGATCTGAGGGCGATGATGAAGATATCGCCATACCCGACTTCTCATCTCGCAGTGAAAGTGCCCGAGCCATAAGATCCTCTCCTCCCGTTGGCTTAACATCCCCAGCTTCTAAACCGGCTACTCCAAAATGTAGTACGAGTAAACTCATTGGTTTAACGTCTTGCATTGAGCCTCATACTCCCTCTAGGCATGGAGTATCCGAATCTGGTACGGGTATAAGTGCCATAACCAGTACTAGTACGGGTACCTCTGCTGCTGCCGCTGCTGCTGCAAGATTAACCTCGTTGCCATCTTCCGTCATGTATACTCCTAACTCAAATTCAAACAGTTTTTTTGGTTTATCGTGCAATACACCATGCCCACGTTTCAATCTGGCCGATTTTCTAAACGTTTCACCCAGTTCCGGCGGAGCTGTTTGGTCGGGTCAATCGGGAACAACCGCCGGTGCTGTATCACGATCATTAGATGCTTTCGGGACGAATGAGTTAGCGAATGCCGGTAGTTTAGCAGGTTTAAACGTTTCCTAACAGTTGAACGTTTTAATTATACGAAACCGCCGCAATTCATGTGAGTTTTCCATGTTGAGCGATTAGTTTTGTTTTATCTGGTCTCTTTAGTTCGCGTACGCCGTCTGTATTTACTGGTGAAGTGCACTGGTGTATGAATTTCCTTTGATTCATCATCCCGATCTTTTATCGAAACCCGGATGGCTTTGCCGCTAAATCACGTATGTTGATCGTGGACCCGGCTTATTTACTCTAATTGATATGCTTTCTGACCGTGTGGCTCCACTTGTTACAGCTGGGCAACATGATTTGCAAGCTGTGCAGTGTGAATTTCATTTAATCTGGAGTAAATTTGGTTAATTGCCCTTGGTTGCTTGTGTTGTACTGTGCTGTGCCGTTCCATGTTGTCTTATCTTGTCTTGTGTCGTTGTGTTGCGCTGCGCTGCACTTTGCCGTGTTTAATGTGTGTAGTGTACGAGTTGATCTCAAGGGGCGTGACATATGTAAGGGTATTTATGTGCTATTGAGGTTTGCTTGATGTTAATCATGTACTTTTAAGTTTATTTGGGCTGTCAGGTTATTTAGAGTTAGGTTTCGCCAATCCTTCGTGCTTTTTTGTTTGTCCTCATTTATTATGCTTGACTAGTCGTATGCACCTAAGTACACGTACACACTTACCCACCCGTTTTCATCATATCCGAGAATTTGTCTGTTTTGGCCGTATATTTGGTGTATACAAAAGAATTTGTATGGTTCGGGGCGTATGAACGGCGGCTAGGTCATTCCTAGGCAAGCGTGCACGCACGTATGCATGTGTGCATGCATGCACACATGCATAGTACACAAACTTGATGGGATGACAGGCGTAATGTGGTGTGAAGTGACCTTGGATAAATTGGTCCCAGGCCGCCGTCAGAAGGTAGTTAAAACATCTCTGAGGGTGGGCGAGTGGGTGAACCGAATACTTTGGGGTACTATGAAAAAATATATCCAATTAGGGAATCTCGCGTTGACATTATTTTAATGGGCTAGCCACGTTCTTTTTCATTGCAAACCACCCTCGCAACACCCTATTGCGTTCGCTGTTGATTAACGTTCGTTTTACCTTGATATATAAGTTTTTTACACCAACCAACCAGCCTACTGCGGGCAGCCCAGTTCAATATTGGGCATGAAATTAAACAAATTATGGACAATTGGAGTATTTCTGTTAGGGGGAATGTTAAAAGGACAAGTTGCCGTTAAATTGGAAAACGTTAGCTCGATACGTAGTGGAAATAGCGATGATGAACAAGCCTACGTGTCAATTCACAAACCAATGATCAAAAATAATTGGGAAAATGGGTTAATTGAACAGATAAAGAAAGAAATTCACGAGTATCATTGGAGTGCACGAAGTGAAAATGAATTGCTTAGCCCTGAACGTGTATGGCATATGAAGCGTATGGAAATGTATACCCCGGGTCGTATACGATGGTGGTTACGAAGTGATGCTCAAAAGTGGCACACTACCGCAAATTATCGACGCTGGCGTGAAGATCTTAAACGTCCCGGCACCGCTGCGTATACTGAACGTCAAATTTACATACTTTCAAATCGTTTTCTTCCCCGAAGATGTTACATTATACAATTCCTCGGTACTCGCGCCCGCGCTGCTTGTTGGTTTTTGCACGTGATGCGCTGTGCCCTGAAGTATCCTGATGCATTTCTCGATTTTTTGTGTCAACCTTGTTGGTATGAAAAGTTACCTGACGGAACTGCACGTAAATTATATCCTCCACAACCATGGCGTGATACTTACGGACACGTTAACGGTTCCCAAGCCTGGATGCACCAATGTGATTCTCTTAACATTACCTTAAATCTTTGTTAATTCTCCATCGTCTCTATCCCTCCTCACCTCCTTTCTGCGCCATTCTTTCAACTACCGTGCCACCCTCTCCCCGACACGTGACCCTGTACATGCCCTTTCCTGGGATGGGTTTTAGTGTTTTCCCGCTACATCTCTTCTGTTTATATTAGTCATTGAATCAACTTGTCCTTTTCTAGCCAATTTCACTGTAATAATGTTCCCCTACTCTTCTCCTCCTTCGCCACGCCTCGACAAGCCTCATCTTATCAGACATTCCTCTCAATCTTTTCGCTTACATAACGCTCGGTACACTTGGGCCACGTTGACGTTGGCCTTAACCGGGAGAGATGAAAAGATTTTATCTTGAGATTTTCCCTGAAAAACATAACATATAACCAAAAAAAGGAAATAATTTGCGAATTTGTCTTGAATTGATAATTTTATCGATTTTATCTGTGCTTAATTAGCCATGGAATTGCCCGTGTTGCCCATTTTTAGGGATCATGATGGTATTAATGGTGATGATGAACGTGGTTATGATGCTGAACAATCTCGATTAATGCGTGAAATGTGTCTTATGGTGGATGAAAATGATGGTGTAATTGGCTACGGTAGTAAAAAGACGTGTAAGTTTCGGGGGATTTTTGTTAATTTGCCCATTATCGCATTCAAATACGCTTGACCTTTTTTTTCTTTATTCAATTCAATAACCAACCATTAAATTATTAAATCACTAAATGTTCACCTTCGCAAGAGGGGAAATACAGGCCACCTAATGGGCAATATTACGCACAGCAATTACTTGCACCGTGCTTTCAGCGTGTTTGTCTTTGATGGACACGGTCGTTTACTATTACAAAAACGCGCTAATTCCAAAATCACCTTCCCCGGCATGTGGACCAATTCATGCTGCTCACATCCTTTGGCTGACTATCCCGCTGAAATTGGCCTTACCAATGAGTGTGGACTTAACAAACTTTCATCGGCTGTTTACGGTGTAAAGCTTGCAGCTAAGCGTAAATTGCAGCATGAATTGGGCGTTCGACCCGATGAAATTGATGTAGAGCGTATTAACTTTTTAACGAGGATACACTATAAAGCCCCAAGTGATGGAAGATGGGGCGAGCATGAGAGTGAGTGTATTAGCGCGCGGAAACAACCGGCTTAGGAATACTGCTAATGCAACAATGGCGTGCGCATATATATATGTGTGTGTGTGTGTATACATTTGTATGTGCTTGTGTGTATACGCGTGCATGAGTGTGCGTGTATGAGTATGTGTATGTGTATGAGTGTATATGTATTTGTATGTGTGTGTGTGTGTGTGTGTGTGTGTGCGCGCATAATTATCATTTACGCGTGTGTATCCGTGTGTATACACAGTTGATTATATCTTGTTTCTACAAGTGAACGATATAGGAGACTTGACGCTTCAGGTTAACGCGAACGAAGTTGAAGAAACACAATATGTTTCTGTGCGAGAGTTAAAGGAAATGTTTACAGCTAGTCGCGAAACCTCACGAATCGATAAACCCGTTTTCACCCCGTGGTTCCGTTTGATATGCGAATCGGGAATGTTGTATACATGGTGGGACATGTTACTTGAAAATCGTTTAGCCGAAGCTTGCGATGATGTAACAATTCGTCGGTTAGCCTGATAGATCGCACTAAAGCGATCCATCAATCCGGTACACGCGGAAGTTAACGCTACACATATACACTTTTACGTACTACTCGACCAGGCGCTTGCGCCCAACCTGCCGTTGTATCACGGTTCGCTCACGTGGAGGTTCTGTCTGTCATTGCTTTATTTGAAAATTTTCTTGTGAAGTACGCTTGGCAGTATGATACACTACGATACGATGCGATGCGATCTGGTACAGGTACTGTACGAAATGGCGAGATTTTATGCAGTGTGATGTGCAGCCGTACTCCCCTCAGCTACACTTTGCGCTACTTGTTACATAATCGAATCGTGTACTCGAGCGGGTTTTGCACTGCATAGGCTAATCGGCGGTTGGGTAGGGTAGGGTTAACATTTTTTTCCCAGTGTAGTGCAAGATTGTTATCTTGAGGTCGTATGTATGTATGTGTGCATGTAAGAGCGTTTGTACATGCGTGTGCGAAGATTCTAAAACTTTTTTTTTTATTATTTTGAAATTGTAGAATTCATAATATGATTTTGGAATAAACAAATTTTTGTTAGTGAAAAAATTCATTTTATAAATAAATAATTTTTATACATATTTTTTTAAAATGTCAAACAACGTGAATCAAAATAATTTGAATACCGTCGTGACAATATTCGAACCCGTTTCAACCCCCGAAAATCCCGTCGGCAGCTCCCAAACCTTCGGCTTACCCGGAAATGAACCCCCGAAAATCCCCCGACCATCTCGGGACCCCGAAATACGTCCCGTTCACAACACCAATCGCCGGCCAAAATACCGGGTATTATGTAAGACGGCTACCGAAGAGGACGGCGCGGATGACGAGACAAATGAACAATTTATAAAGGATGAGTTCAGAAGGATGATGGTGATGATGATGGACATGAAATGTGATGAAAGTGAAAGCAGCAACGCATCCGCATCTCGATTGCATGTATCAAAATTAAATTCTTATACACCAGAGTTTTTATCAGATCAATATTATACAAGAAACATTTCAGAGCGTGACGCGTCATTTACGGTTGGCTGCGGTGGTGGTGGTGGCAGCTGTGGTGATAGTTGTAGTGGGGATATTGTGGGGTTAGGAAACGCTGCTACAAGAAATTTATCAAATCCGCCGTTAACACTAACAGGAAACGAGGTGTACGGGGAATGGATAGATGTTCCGAGTGTACTGAAAGAAGGTCGTGGAATAGGCTTTGCACGCGGTTCTGGCAAAGTTTTTGCTAGTGTCAGCGTCACCAACGATAATATCTTAGGATGTAGCGGCGTAGATTTTGAATCAATTAAAACCACAGATTTTGCAATGGATCAGCTACCCGATAATATTAACCTCCACGGAAGTGGAATTATGGATCCGCAGCTGCATGATACGCTATTTTTACGTGAGAGACGCGCCAGTGGGAGCAGCGCATCCAGTAACGATATTAATCAATCCAAACTTAACAAGGGGTCATCTAGCTGTCATCTTTGTGTGAATAGTTTGACGACTAAAGATGCCTTGGAACGCTTCATTAAATGTGACTCGACAACCGGCCGTATAACCCTATCTCGGTATCCACGTCCGTTAAATTTTATGCGTTCCGAATTAATGGCCATGGCTACTTCGGGATCCGCTACCTGTGTTAACGCTACCACAAGCACTTTGCCCAGCACTACAACCCATCCGGTAACTCCGTTAAAATCGGGATACCCTAAGCTATCCGATAAAGACAATAGTGAAGCTCGTCTTAGCCTTGATCAAGTTAAACGAAGTTTACGCGAAACATTAAACTCACTTGCTGATGATGCATGGATCTTCGAAGGTGGAACTGGCGCTGGAAACTTGTTTAACGTTTACGGTAATAAAATTGACTGGACTGCCGCCACTAATGCTAATCCTGCTACAAGTGCGGGTGATGATAATCCATCGACTAATTAACGCTTCATTTCACATGATTTTGCCATGTACTTCTGGACTAATCCATTACTATTTCCTGGCCTCTTTTTACCCTTTTTCAAGTCCACCGTATTCTTCTCAACCCCTCCTCTTCATACCATTCACTTTTCTTGAGTGGATCTACTCGGTTTCCTACTCTCCTATGCTTACATGGATCATGATAAATGATGTACAATTGATTTATTCGTATCTATAAAAGAAATCCTACCCGAGATAATATAAAATCTATTTGGCAAAAAATCCCATGTCAAAAATTCAAAATCCTGCCTGGTTGTTCGCCTCAAAGGAAAATTTAATGAGCCAACAGTGTGCATATGTGCATCGGCTTTCATGAAAAAATGCATGCTAATTGCTGTTATTTTAGCTTCATGCGTGTGTATAGGATGTCGTCTCGTTTGTCATGTAACAAATAATGGTAATGATGCCGCGGAACAAAGGAGGGGTCTACATTGGTATGTGTGTACTGGATGAGTATTTTCATTAAACGAATCCCTTTAACGTTTTGAATATGTTAATGAGATTAACTGACCCACTATGTCGGGAGTTTTGCAGATTGAGCTCTTGTCAAGTGGGGGTGTATAGGGAAAGAGAAAAAAGAAATGTGGGAAAGTGGCCTATTTCCTTGTCTTTCGAACTTTATTCAAGTCCTGAGCAAGGTGTCCGATCCGGGAAATATGTTTCGAGTTGAAGACCTTTTTAATAAGATACCTTGTCAATTTATTTAGAACCCATGATTCTACGAACGGTCTGTCGATTTGATAAGTCACTTGTGTGCTTGGAAATAAACTCGGAATCATTATTTTGGACGTTTTTCCCTGTAAAATTTGGAAGAACATCATGGGACAAATCGACTAATGTTTTATTAGTCTCCGATTCCGTTGTAGGGTCATGGTCAACTTCTGCATTTGGATTATCCAAGTCCGTATCTACGTTAATACGGGTAATTATAAATTGAATACGAGATCTTGACTGATCCGATTGAGGTGTCCGATCCATAAAATATTCCCCGATTGTTTTGGTAAATAATGAATCCGCATCTTTACTACTGTCGGCTTTGGCGCCATTATTAGCATTCATAGTAGTAGATGTTTCTGAGGGCGCAGTATCAGCATTATCATCGGACATTAAGCTATCAAATTGGGGGGTTTTATTGCGCCAGTTTGGATGCAACTCTTCTCGATCTTTGTCAAGTGTATCATTTGCGGTAATATTTTTCGTTTGGTACTCTTCGGTGATATTCCGTATAAAGTTATCCACTTGGCTTTCTGGAATTCGATACATGGCAATTTTTTGGTGTCCGGGCCCAAAGCTATTCAGCAGTGAAAATAATTTTGTGTTTGCACTGGCCTTAATTGTTGCGGACGGTTTCTTCGTGGGTATGGAATTGTATTGTGTGTCAGTTAATGGGGCGAACAAAAGGGTATAAGTTGACTGATGGGATTGGGGTGGTTTGGGGTGATTCAGAGTATCACGCTTTTTCCTGTCGGACGATGATGAATGAATCGAATCATTATCTTCCGGGAGCATATCTTCCAATTGATGTTGCTGTGCCGCAGTGGTAAATTCGATGCCATTGCTAGCGATAAGGTCAACATCTGCCTTGTCAGTATTTCCTGTAGTCTGGCCCTTTATACGATGTTCAATATTCTTTAAACTTTGGTAAAGGGTTCTATACTCTAGGAGATGTTTTATTTGGTCAACTTCAATGGGCAAGACTGTCATGGTATCATTTGGTGAGGGTTCAGGGTTGTGTACACTGGATGAAACGGCCGATTTTTTTGAGTTTGATGCTTCTATTAACTTAAGTGCGTTTCTAGCGGCAATGAAAGAAGGTTTTGGTGTGTTAGTTGTCAATTGTCGTTTATACAAGGGTCCGTTTGGCTTGGGAGGGGCCGCATATGCAGCATGGTTATTCTGGTAAAGTCCTGGCTGAATGCTAGCTGGACGTGTTAATGTTATAATTGGTGGTGGTGGTGGTGGTGGAAAAGGATGATTTTGCCATTCTGACCATGGTATCCAACCTGATTGAGAAGTTTGGATGATAGGTGGAGTTGGTAGTAAAGGATACACTACGGGATTCTGGGAAGGTAGGATGTGGAATTCAGTTGCGATCGGTGGCCTGATTGGAGGAGCAGGGTTACTCGGATAAACGGGAGGTTTGGTATTCGGTTGAAATTGTATTACTGGGTATGGAGGAACTGGAGGTGGTGGTGGTATATGAATTAATGGCACTATCGGTTGAACTGGATTAACTGGAGTATTTGGACGAGTAGTCGAAATGGGTTGATTTGAGGCAGGTTGGGTTACTAGGGTGGGGGAAGCTTGAACCATAGTTTTGTTGTCTTGGTCTGAATTAGCAGATTGTTGAACAGGGACTTGTCCATATTTTCTTTCTTTTTTTTCCTTACGGCAAGTAGCGATTTTTTCCTCGGGAACATGTTGATATACTTTCAAGTACCGGATTTTCCAGTATGTCTCATTGAATGCTGTTGGATTGTCCCGTACATATTCTGAACAAGTGGGAGCCAAGTTTTTACATTCTGGCGTGACACTCCACGTATTTCCAGCCCAATCACCGCAGAAAGCAGTGTTGAAGATGATGGACATATTAGACCATTTCCTTGCAATATCACAGTCACCACCGAGACGAGCTATAGGTAAAGGCCACTTATCAGGACGGGGTTTGCCACGTTTAATATCGCGGGGAATTGCTTCACGAGGGAAAAACCAAATTTTTACGGCATCATCCTTGTATTCAGTAGCGTATACACCACCACGATTTTCATTGAAACTTGTACCGAAGGTTTTTGGAGTTATAGTATCATTAGCATTGATAGCACATCCTTCGTTAGTGTATTGACCAGCAGCATTAATATCACAGTTGGGAGTATGAATCGAACCGGTGAATGGATTGTTGTCTTCGATTTTAATTTTGCAACCATCGACGGTATGTAAAGCCATTCTACTTGACTTTTGATAATGAACACCTTCAAATATATCAATTTCACCGTTATGAGGCCAATTTGGGCCGAACATCCAGAAAGCAGGCCATGATCCGCAAGCACTGCCTGGCATATGAACTAAATTTAAGATGAAAAGACCGTTACCGAAAGTTTTCTTGCTGGTTAAACGAATACTGCTCCGTCCATTTGGTTGAATATTTTTGTGATCGACGCCAAATCTAAAAGCTTTTTTTGAGATATGAAATAATTTTTTTTTCCGGGCGGATTCTTTACTCTCATATTTAACGAAACCATGGGTAGGGTCTTCGTCGGTAAAGAAGTCGAATTTGTTGACAAAGTCTCTGGGTTTATAGGATTCAATTTCTTCGAATTGAGAGCAGCCTTTGTAGGCGAGAGTAAAGGGAAGAAAGAGGGCCAAAGTGAACAGTTTAGTGAGAGACATTGAGTTGAGATAATAATGGGAGACTTAGGAACGAAGGGAAATGTACTAAATGAATTAAGGGCAAGAGAAAAGATTAACCATACGAAAAGGATATGACGAAGTTGCCAATATATCAAGTAAAGGCAAGCTTGTACATGTACAAGTGAGAATGGTGAAGAATGAATGGTCTGTGGGTAGGAGTGATGAATTCCAGGAAGTTGGAAGGGCGTAGTGCAAAGCATTTATATACGGAAAATTGAATGAGCTAGTTAATCTTATGGGGTTTTCCATGGATAATGAATGGACCATTACCGTGGAAATCTATTAGGGCAATGGATAGAAGAAATGCAAATTGCGAGTGCTACGTAAAGGCATAAATGAAGAGAATTTAGGGATAAGGTGCGAATACTAGGAAGGTTAACATAAACTTTAACATTTAACGAGTCAATAATGAAGGAGAAGGGAAGGGTGTATGCAAATACTTGAGAGACGCTCATGCTGGGCGTATTGTAACGACGGATGGTACAGTACTACGGTAGCTTTTACCCATGAGATTGATATAGCGGTGCGGAGAAGCGGACTATTGAAGAAGAGCGGTGCCCCAAGTTGAAAATTTTTCATTGATTGAATGATTGACCGATTCCAGGGCAATTGGTGTGATGAGGCAGAAGAGGGGCGTACAACGAGTAGGGCGTGGGGAGTATAAGGTATACCTGGTTTAATTTAACACAGAGCATGAACGGTAGCTGTGTGTCAAGCGTTGTATTGCATACGATATTCTCGAAGATGTTATATTCTTAAGGGGGAGGGTGTAATACGGTTGGCAAACGTTAATGGAATTATATTTATGGGAGGGCATTAGTAACGATAGGCTCTGCATTTTTGCGATAAAGGTAATACATTGATCAACTTTGGATGTATTAATTATTTTATGATTCTACTTAAGTTGCATGGACTGTTCCAATGGGTAACGTTGGAGCGAAAATTTCAGCTTTAAGATTGTCGTTCCATAGGTGAATATGGTAGAGGAAGCAAATTGGTTAGATTAACCAAGTTGATATAGCAATAATGGTACATGAATCAATGGGTAACTAGCCATAACAGGGTGTAACTGAGCAATGACATGGTTGAAGGTACAAGATTATCCAAGAGGAATCGAGCATGTAAGAATGGAATGAACCGGGTGAACGAGTTTGAGGAGTTGAGTAGAGTGTGTATAGACAGCATTAAAAGATAGGTATGGCATAACATGGAATGATAAGGCATTACCCTGCAGAAAACTAGTAGAGAGAGGGCATTTGTAGACATTGACGATCAGTGTTAGGATCACCCGTAAGATCACCGCCGAGATAGCATGTATGATAAGGTTCAGGAGAGAAGAAAACGACGACAAATTGAACCAAAGTGACAACGAAAGCGTAAGCAAAAGCAAAAGCGAGAGTAGCAACGGCCTTAAAAGCAACATCAACAGCGCAATCTTCAACAGAGCAAACCGTTTGAAAATCACCTGATGTGCCGGAAGCGGAAAGAAGGCTTGGGCTGCGACTTCCCGGCGGGTGGTCGAGGTCGAGGATTCCCGACTGGGACGGGTCAGCTTCGCACCTTCCCTGCACTCGGGACGGTAACGTGACGCCCGAGAAACGTCACATGCGGTCACGTGAGGAGTCGTCGCGACGTCGATTATCACGATAGCGTCGCGCCTTTTATTTTCTTTTTCATTTTACTTTAACTTTTGTGCAATTAGTTCTTACTTATGCCCTAGATCATTTTCTTAAATTTATGCTTTGAATTGTATATACTTAGTTTTTTCTTGTTATTGCTGTTCCTTTTTTGTAAGCACCAGGGGATAAGAATTGGATGGTTTTGGGGTGCGGAAGAGTGGGCACGGCGAGCGGTGGAAAGGTTGATTAAGGGTGGGTAAACGTTAGAGGGGAAAGCCGATATAGACACGATTGACGTTAATGGTACAGGGAAGGTAAAGGAAGAATTTGGGCAAGGGTAACGCAAGTTTGGAAGAGTTGGTACGGTCGATTTAGAAAGTGAAAGAAGAAGGGCTAACTTTAATATTGTACAGTAGATCAAAATTGGAGGGTAGTACGATGGCGTCGCGTCACCATAGCTCACAAAATTGGCCATACTCTACGAGCTCGCATCACACTAGTAACCTACATCGTTCAACATCACATCGTACTTCCCATCGACAGGCTTCTACACCCCGGTCAAGGCCTTCATCAACTTCATCATCTACGCCCAATAATAGTACTACTGCCCCACCCGGCGCAGCGAGAACTTCCCACGCTCGTCGTTCAACTGCATTAATCTCCTCGCGTACGTATACACGCACGCACGCATATAACCCTACTCCCTCACTTCTTCCCCATAGTCTGGTTAATTTACTCACTCGTGTTCACTTTTATACAAATTTACAGGTGGCCCTCAACCCGCCAAATCTCGCCGTTACCGACCTGGTACGCTGGCTCTTAAAGAAATTCGCCAGTATCAACGCACGACTCAATTGCTCATTGCTAAACTCCCATTTGCACGTTTAGTACGTGAAATAGCCTTGCAAATGCTACCACCGGCCTCCACATCTGCTTCGTCTACGTCAATGTTACGTTGGCAATCACAAGCTATTCAAGCGTTACAGGAAGCTTCTGAAGCATTTCTCGTTCACTTGTTTGAAGATACAAATCTATGTGCATTACACGCAAAACGAGTTACTATTATGCAAAAGGATATCCAGCTCGCTCGTCGTATACGCGGTGCATGGTCCGCATTGGCGTAGACGTTGACCGGGATTTCCGTGCACGTTGCTACCCGGCGTGGGCGGCATCATCCGACTCCTCATATCATTTCGCTTTGATTCAGTGTGTTAAACCTCAGCTTGACCTGACCCTTCATTGCTCGCCGTTTCGCGTTACGCCGCTTTTGTCTGTTCTATTATTCTTTCATTCTTGCTTCCATGCTTTTGTCGCATTTTTTCCAGCATATTCACTCCCACCATGCCTAATCCTATGGCGATTATACCATAGTAATATACTTGTCTCCATACATTTTTGGTCCAATCCCATCGCAGAACTATAAACGGGATTGCGGTAAAGTCCATAACAATCTTTGTCAAAAACCACGTTATTACATCGTACACACGTTTGTACTTGTGAAATTTTCCATCGACAAAGTAAGGTCGAACGTTTTTTCGTGCTTCTGTAGTTATACACATTTAAAGTTAGTCTTGTCATGCGCACGCTTTTGTGATGGCATTATTGCATGTGACGGTAGGGTATGCGTGAGCTCACAATCCACAAACCCGTTATTTGTGCACACTCACTTTTTGCGACAGCTTGCATTAGCCCGGCTAATACAAATGTAAAATAATAACCCGGATACATTCCATGCCAGAAAGCGCTAACCATAAACGTCGCCATAGTCGCAGCAAAACCGGGTTTCTGACCTTTACGTGCTACACGTGTGAAGACAGATTGTCGAAGCCAAAGGTTAGTACGTACATTCCAACCTTCGATATACGCATGAATGTTGCCGGCTGTTTCAATTTTCAAAGGTTTAATATTCCTTAGATCATTCCACGTAGTTTTGCCGTTAACTCTGCCCGAGTAACCCATGCCACATAAAATATCTGCACCCTCCGCCAGGTTCCATACAGCATAGTATTTCATACGCACTGCGAAAGTTACTAGACATATTAGGCTAACACGCCCCGGTAAGCTATACTGCGCGAATTGGTCAATGTCAGTCAATCTGGAAACGGGAAAGTAGCGCACTGCGTACGCGAATGCGCATAACCAGGCCACTCCTTGGAATCCACGCTTTATTCCTGTAGTTATGCTTTGCCAATTAATGCAAAACTTTGATACGGGTACACGGCTTTGCTCAGCATCTGCTAACGCATCACCATAGCAGCCAGTATGGATGTAACGTTGAAATTCGGAAAATTCACACGCTGGTCCAGCAAATAATTCCGGGAAGAACAATAGGTAGGCTAAAAAGTCTAGGATATTGGGCATGTTCGTATATTGATGGGAATCTTTACCTGTACATTTATCTTTACGACAACGATTATCGTGAACGTACCAGCAAAAGGAACTGAGTTTTATAACGAGAACCATTTGCACTCCAGTAATGTCAACTCTAGAGTCATCATTAACGGCTTGACGTTTGATGTGACTGACGGCTAGGTGGCCCATGAGGAATGCTAAAGCTATCCATGGCATTGAATTATGATCAACATATCGAGCTAGAATGTACGCAACAGTAACGCTGATCGCGAGTGTTTGCAAGCCTTTCCACAGGTTGAACAATCCCAAAAGGTAGAAGAGCGTTACACTGATAATAATTTCCCAAGTGCATATCTGGCAGGTTAGCGTGTGTGTGTGCATGTTTGTGTGCGTGCGCGTGCGTGTGTTGAGTCCAATGTCGATCTAAGAGCGTATGCACACATGTGTATACATAAACTCACTCGCTCGCCCGCCCGCCCGCTTGCTCAGTATCGTTAATCAATGGTTGCCGACTGACCTTATACAAAAGGTATCTTTGACCCAAGCTTTACAAAAACCCATGCATCGCAATATCATGGCAAAGGGAAACGAGAGGAAAAAACAAAACACCAGCTTGACTATAATATAGAGGTTAAAAATGCCGTTGTAAACGAGTTGATCATTCGTTAGTCAATACGTGATTCTGCTTGTAAAGTAACGCGCTCATAAGATATACACTTCCGCTATGATAACTCACACTCGTCTAGCGAAGTCCCCATAGCAAGTGCTGCAGGCGAAAGTACTATTCAAGTTACCATCAGAAATAACACTTTGACAGAGTAGCTAATGCTTGCGTTTGCACATATGCAATTGTTAAACTTACTTGAATCAATGAACCTAACCATATTGACAAAGGTAGAAATGTACGAAAGTTTCACAAATGATGGTTAACCCAGGCTGCTTGTTAGCATCGATAAATCCTATAACTTTTCTCAGACTTTGCACCAATGTTCATGAATGAAAATTATCGTATGTATAAATTGAGTGTGAACGATCGGGTGCACTTTTAGCAAAAATCCGAATTTCCAAGTAGATTAATCAGTGAGTTACTTAAATTGTCAATCTTTCCATTCACTATATCATCAATTGCACCCAGTTTTGTTACCTTTTGGACAATCATAACACTCTTTAACAACAATTATTTTCTTGTTTAAGTTTCCTCCGCGTCCCACAACCTGGGTCATGATCACATGATTTCGTTCGAGAGGTTTAGTGCTTTTGTGCTGGAGAGGTCAAATTTTGAAGTAGATGGGTTGATTTACCCGGTAAAAGTTTAGTAAATTTTTTCTTTTATACATAAAATCATTGAATCAACATAAATAATCGTGCCGGTTGACCGTATCCTTACTGATTAAGATATCAATGGATTGATACATTTTTCCTTAACCTTTGTGGACCCATCCTCTCCCGTATGCACACTATACCTTGTTATGCCATGATCTGAACTATGGAAATGTTGAAAGTGAGATTTAGGTATGAATTTTGACAAGTAGATTTATTATTTAACATGGAATATCGATTGCAATTGGTCATTTTACTTTACAAAACCCCATTTTCTTCATATAAATGCATCTTTCTTCACTATCCATCAGTTCGGCCGCCGACACATCCCGGAGTAGAACACGTGCCGACACGTGACAAGTGGCAAGGTAAAATTGGGCGCGTTCAAAAAGATTTTGTCGCGGGAAAAGTAGAATTGATAAAGTGAAAAACATTTCATTTGTTAAGAATTGGAAGGGTTTTGATTTTCTTTTTGGAGACTTATATATCGAGTTAACATGGGAATTAAGCGTAAGTTGTCGGGCGTTTGTCAGGATGAATTATAGATGGGTTAATTGGAGGATTTTGTGCAGATTTGTTCCAACTTATCAGTGAAAACGCGCCAAATGCGGTTATAAACGGAGATATTAAACAATACTTTGGGCGAAAAGTTGCCATTGTAAGTTATTAGGGATGATATTTTCTAAGAAATTAGGATATAGTCAAGTCATATTAGAATATGAACTGTACATGTGTATGTTAACTGGTTAATAGGATGCGTACGTGAGTGCTATCAGCTGCAAATGAATTTAATAGATAGGTGTGCCGGTTTTTTACGGTGCACGTTATATATTGCGATTTAATATTAACACAATATTTTATTTAAACAAATAGATCAATGTGTTTATACTCATTTCTTATAGCTGTACGCAGTGATGGACAACAATTAACATCCGATACGGGTGATGTTACATCACATCTTATGGGAATGTTTTACCGTACAGTACGCATGGTTGATAATGGAATTAAACCTTTGTACATATTTGACGGTGCCCCACCCACGCTCAAATCGGGTGAACTTGCTAAGCGATCACAGCGTAAAGCCGAAGCAGCGGAAGCGGTTGAAGAAGCAAAGGAAACAGGAACGGCGGAAGATGTAGAAAAGTTTGCCCGCCGTGCGGTTCGGGTTACTCGGGAGCATAATGAAGAATGCCAAAAGTTACTTCGATTAATGGGTATACCGTACATGATTGCCCCAACGGAAGCTGAAGCGCAGTGTGCAACGTTGGCTCGTATGGGTAAAGTTTACGCAGCCGCATCGGAAGATATGGATACACTAACGTTTAACTCACCAATCCTCCTGCGACATTTAACCTTTAGCGAACAGCGTAAAGAGCCCATCCAAGAAATTCACTTGAAAATTGTACTTGAAAGTTTAGATATGGAGTTAACTCAATTTGTCGATTTATGCATACTGTTAGGATGTGACTATGTCGAACCAATTAAAGGAATTGGTCCTAGTACCGCTTTAAAATTGATTCGTGAACATAAAAACTTAGAGACGGTTATCAAACATTTACAAAGCGCTGGAAATAAGTACAAGATTCCAGATGATTGGCCCTATGCTCAAGCCCGACAACTTTTTTTACAACCTCAGGTAATAGGTATGAATAACACCGATGATCCGCTCCTGGATTTTCAATGGAACGGTCCGGATACGGAAGCTTTAGTTGAATTTATGGTTGGTGAAAAGGGTTTTGCCGAAGATCGTATTCGCGCTAGCGCTGATAAACTTGCAAAGAATTTACGCAAAGCTCACCAAAGTCGCCTGGACGGATTTTTTGCGCCCCTACAACGTACCGAAGAGCAACAAGCCGCTACAAAAAAACGTTTAGAAGCTAAACTCGAAGAGCGCCGTAAGCGTATTAAAGAGTCCACCAAAGCTCGTCGAGAAGCCAGAGGAAAGGGTAGAGCTCACAAAGTTTAACTATTTCTCAAGCCCAAACACGACTTTTTAACCCCAAAATACCCCAAAAATATTGCCGTTTTGGGAAATCGGGTGACGTGGCACGTGTCCCCCGGAACAAATATAGTCCAGACACGGGATAGGGGAAAATTGTTCAGCCGACAGCCGGGTGTTGTTTAAGCGAGTGAAGATTGATTGATTTTACAAGGAAGATTTCTCGTGAGGTTTTTTAATCATTATCAAAAAGTTCTCATTCGTATTTACGAAGTTCATAGTTAGCTTGCGTTGTCTTAAGAAAGGAGAAAATTGAAAAGGGATTTGTGTAACTAACGATTTAACGAGTGAGCAAACAAACGAACCATCGGGAGTTTATATTGTGATTGTGGTGGGACATTGGCAGCGGAAAAAAGCTTACCCAGGTTAAACGATTTACATATACAGGCAGAATGACGGAGGATTCTCAGCACAAAGTCATGCTTATTGTCATCGATGGATGGGGTATTCGTGAAAGTACAAAAGATAATTATCAAGGGGATGCTATACAACAAGCTGATACTCCAGTAATGGATGATTTGATGGCAAAGGCGAATTCAAAACGAGCCCAAGGATTTACGACGCTGGATGCTTCATCGTTAGCAGTGGGATTGCCACGAGGTCTAATGGGAAATAGTGAAGTGGGACATTTGAATATTGGAGCTGGAAGAGTTGTATGGCAAGATGTAGTGAGGATTGATACAACGATTGAACAAGACAAACTTGGTACAGTAAAAGGAATTGAAGAAACTTTTCAAAAAGCCATCACAGGAACGGGTAGGCTACATTTGATGGGATTAGTGTCAGACGGAGGGGTCCATTCACACGTTAATCATTTATACGCACTATTAAGCGTTGCACGAAAAATGCAAGTTCCAAAAGTTTACGTTCACGCATTTACAGATGGAAGGGATACAAGTCCGCGTAGTGGTTTGGGGCATATCGATGCACTTATAAAAAATTTGAATCAACCAAGTAAAAGTGAAACCAAATTAGCCACCATCATAGGAAGGTATTACGCTATGGATCGGGACAAACGATGGGATCGTGTTGAACAGGCCGTTCGAGCAATAATCCAAGGTAAAGGGGAACAGATTAATGAAGAGTCAAAGGTTATTGAAATTATTCAAAAAAGATACGATGATAATGAAACAGACGAATTTTTAAAAGCAATTGTCATAGGTGGTGATGAGCGAAGAGTTCAGAGTGGAGATAGCGTATTCTGTTTTAACTATCGATCAGACCGAATGAGGGAGATAACTCAATTATTAGGCAATGTAGACCGAAGTCCAACGGGTGAACTAGAATATCCAGAGGATATAACCCTCACGACCATGACCCAATACAATAATGCATATAACTTTCCCGTAGCGTTTCCGCCGCAAAGAATGGAAAATGTTTTATCAGAATGGATCAGTAAACAAAACTTGCAGCAATGTCATATTGCTGAAACCGAAAAGTATGCGCACGTTACGTTTTTTTTTAATGGGGGAGTTGAGCGGCAATTTACAGGCGAAACTCGTGAATTAATCGCATCACCCAAGGTGGCAACTTATGATTTAAAGCCGGAGATGAGCGTTGAAGGTGTATCGGATAGAGTTTGCGAAACCTTGGACAAGAAGAATAGTTCATTTGTTTTAGTTAATTTAGCTCCACCTGATATGGTAGGACATACAGGAAAACTAAAAGAAACCATAAAAGCCGTTAGTACGACTGATAAGTGTATTGGAAAGATATACGATGCATGCAAGAGGAATGGATATGTTCTGTTTATAACGGCAGATCACGGAAATGCTGAGGAAATGATAAATGAACAAGGAGGGGAAAAGACATCGCATACTACGAATCGGGTTCCTTTTATTATGAGCAATGCACCAAGATCATGGAGATTAGCATCGGCAGATGGGGGTAAAACGGGATACGTAAAAGATGCAGTAGTAGATTTAAAGAGAAACGGAATCCTAGGGGATGTAGCGCCGACGATTCTGGATGTGATGGATATTAAGATACCCGAGGAAATGGATGGTAAAAGTTTATTAGTCCGGGGAATTGAATAAACGAAGTTCCCTTTGGACCAAAATACGCACAGATAATTATATTCATGATAAAGGATTATGATACACAAGCAACCACCAATGGCCAATATTACCTGACCGTTAAATCGTTCACGGGTATTCAGAAAACTTTATGTGTACGTGCTAAGTGAATTTCAATTAAAAAGTATCGTGAACCTTTGCATCGTATTTGGTCGCGCCGAGTATGTATAGCCAAACTAATTTAGTGAAGTTACTCGTGAATACCATCCAAAAAGCTCATTTTATGCGCGGCAAGTCCATTTAGGTGGTTTCTATAGGTAGATGAAAGCTGACGAATAAATTCCCAATGTGATATGCAAAGGTTGCCACATTATGAAACGTGGGCAGATGTCAAGGGATGTGTATTGTACATGAATGCACCATGACGAATAGTAGTATGGAAAAGATTCCGTGTGATGTATGATTGAATGACCATATCATTGATTTAAAAAGTTCGAATCAACCGTATACTTGACAGCTGATCATTTGGACGAGATAACCATCCAAAAGTTAAGCAGTTTTACGCCATACTGCATTCAAACCGATCAGCGAGCTCACCGTACCGGCTAATCCGACGATCCCGTCGTCAAAGTTACAATATCCTAGAGCTGACGATGGTATGGTAAGATCACAAAGATCCGATATTAATTGAATAGCGGTAGCTCGACGATCTCTGTTATATGGTATTAGCGCACAATTTTGAGTGAACCTGAACGGATAAATGCACTAAATTTACCTCTCCAACTTTTTACATTCAATGTATGCTTCACCATCTGACTTATCGAGAGATGTGGATCTTTGACGCAATCGATGAAGGGTGTATACACCGGCAATTAGATTAAACATAAGTCCGGCAAACCATGCTTTCAAAGCTTCAACTTGCAATCGTTTTGCCCCCATGTACGGGCGAATAGATGCGGCATCCAATACGGTTAATGAGTCCAAGAATAAATAGGTAGCGTAAGAAAGTTGTCGAGCTACAGCACAATATCTTAAAATTGGATCCAAGGGAGCTACGGCTTGAGCTGCGTGAGCCGCAGCCCGTAAATGTTCCAAAAATTTACCAACACGTAATATTTTACGCGTAATGCCAAACTGTCGTTTTGCATTTTCAAAGGGTAATATTGTCGACGCTGAATAGTTCGTTCGGTATAAATACCATGCCCAAAAGCGTGAAAGATACTGTAGGGTACGTAAAAGCTTATCCCGGCCAACTGTAGTCGCCAGAAAGTTAAGGAAATGCGATACTGTGGGGTGATACACTATGGGATCCGCAACCATTGTGAAAAGTACTGCCAGAAGTTGCCACGGAATTTTACTTAACCGTATTAAAATTTCCCGCAATCCTAGACAATCTAATCCGAATAACAATAATCCAAGTAAGTTTATCACGGCAATATTGCTCAAGCAAGATATTTTAATTAATGATACGAGTCCCTTTAAAATCCCCGAATTTCCCCAAAGCAAGTTTCAAAATATTTTACGTTTTAGTTATCAATAGTAGAGGAAACACTGAAAGTAATATTTATATATCAGCGAATGGAAACGCCCTTGCATGAATAAATGTACAACAACCAACCAACCCAAAAAAAGGTATCGTGAAAAGTGCAAAAGGATAAAATCTTTCTTTATTCATTTTGACGCGTTGCCCTCGAAGCTGCTTTAATTCTTTCCCCACAAACTCTCCAGCCACACACTGACTAAGCCCCAGCACGTGCTGCACCGCCCCCGCTGACCAATTCGCGCAGTCACGTGGCCTTTTCCGGGTATTTAAGCGCGCGTTTGGGAGTTTTTGGGTTTTTCTCTTTTTTCTTCTACGTACACTTGTTTTCTATTTTTCCCTCCGCCGTTTATCCTGGACTTTGCTAAGTTTAACCCTATTTATTCCTCATGTCTCTTTCACCGTTACTCAAGTTTACCTGTTACGTAACCCCTTGATTCAATCATGTCGACTAGTTCGCCGGATTTACTAGACTTATCAACGGAACCTCTTCCCTCTACGCCTGCTTCACCCTCTACCCCGTCTCAAAAATTATCTTCATCTCAAGCTTCTAACTCGGGCAGTTCGTTACAGCGTCTCTCGCTTAAACGCTCAAGATCCATCGCTTCTTGCACTATACAATCTTCTTCTTTACCCACTACTTCTTTAGGCAATGATTGCCCTCATGAGTCTACTTCGTCCTCTCCTGGATCTAAACGGCCTCGTTCATCCTTAATCTCTTCACAGTCTCAAATTTTTGAAAACAGAGTTTTCAGAACCCCAAATTTATCTTCCTTTTTACATGATTCTCCTTCATCTTCTCCCCCAAATCATCCCAATTCCTCTCACCCTTCCCCTTCCCTTGCCGTTCAGCACCCCTCTCCTCTAACTTCCCCCAAAGCTGATCAACCTATCCTTTATCCAACACTAAGCAGCAAACTTGCTGCTTCAAAGTCTACTTGTCTCACTGAATCCACTAAGCTATCTACTACGTCAAAATCAAACGTTAGTCCTTCTGAACCCCTCGCTAAGTCGAAACCTTCAAAGTTAAATGAGTATACGTGTGTCATCTGTATGGATCCTCCCAAAAACCTGACTATTACAGCTTGCGGTTCGTATACCTTTACCATTATCGTAAACTTAGCCCGTCAACTAAATCGCTTATTTTCCTTCCCTTCTAACTCTGCCCAAGGTCATTTATTTTGTTATGCTTGTTTGATACAAGCTTTATCCATTAGTTGTGGTCATCCAGAGTACTATCGTAATATACTTGGAACGTCTCCTGCTCCTTTTCGATCATCTTTTTGCCCTTCAATTGCCGGTCGCTGCCCCGTTTGCCGTAAATCTCTCGACCGAAACCGTCCACGTAAAATTATACCCATGATACTGAAGAAGAAGAAAGTATCTCCGCCGCCTCCATCGCCATCTGTGACTTAAATTTTGATTCCAAAAGTCCGTAACTAATTTAATCTTCCCGCTTTTTAATGTATTCCAATATAACCAGTCCTAGACTTGTGAATAATTTCCACGTACACATTTCGTAGATAACCCACTTGGTCCCGTAGGCCTTGTTTTCGTATTCCAATATATTTATCAGGATGACATGCCACTGGGGCGTCGTTTGGTAAGACGTTTGGATTCTGGATTTTAAATTTGATGCAAGCATGCCCGTGCACCGGTAAAGGGCACGCGCGTTTATCGAAATGAGTTAACAGAAACATATTAATTCTGCTTCAGAAAGATTGACTTACCTGCTGCTGACCGCTTCTTTTTCGGTGCTCCTTTACCGCGGTTTTTCATCCTGTGAGTATGCACATATACGCACTCATCAGTACACCAAACTTTCAAACTATGTATCCTATGTATAACACAATACGCCAGACAGTTTTATAAGTCCATATTAATGCTTACCGTTGGATGTTTTCCAAGCGAATTGATTCATCATCATCATCAAAAATATATTGATCGCATAATTGTAATGAAGATGTTCCATTCATCAATGGATCTTTCGATTCCTTTGAAGTGTTAGCTTTCTTTGGGCTACGTAACAATTCCAGTAAATTTTTCGTTGAAATATGCGTAGGAGGTGTTATTGTACTATGAGTTAACATCTCAGATAACTTTGAGTTATGGATATCAAGTCCAAGTTCACTTCGGCGTAATTGTGCAATTGTACCAACGCGCAATGGATAATATTGCACCATTGTTGGTCCACTCAGCTTTTCTCGGAGAACTCGATTTCCCAATCGACGTGCCGTAGGATTAAATGTTCTACCAAATACACGACACTGTACCCGTCGAAGATACGAAACTCTCTCTTCCGCTACACGACTCAATTCCACCGTTCCTCGCAATATCGCCATATCCAAAAAACTCTTTCCCAACTTCCTGTTCAAATTCGTACACAACCCGAACATTTATACCCCACTGGTCAAATTTCACCTCACCAAATCAACTCTTCAGCAAATCCACAAACCTCATCACTATCACGATTAAAATCTTCCTCATATTCACTGTTCCATTTTGCCTACGCGTCGACCTTTCAACTCAACTCTCCTCTAATTGTTCACGTGATTATCTTATGCCTTGAAAACACGTGATGAGTCGGTGCACGCGAATTTTTTCACGATATTGCAATCCCGCATTTATGCTGGTCTTTAAAATAACCAGAATGATCGTTCTACGTTATAATTTGGAATCATGAAATCAGTTCTTTCGCCATGTTATTTACGTGGAAATTTACATTTACCTTTGCGTCGGTATTACAGTCGTCGCTTCACACCATCGACCCCAAGTTTACTGTTAGCGTATACTAACCAATTGGGATCTCGCCGTACTCACGAACGATGTTACGGAAAATCACATAATGTATACAATAGTACACGTGCATCAAATAGTAATGAAAATTTAAAAGAATCATGGGATTCTCATGAACAGGAAAAGCGGGAATATCTTCGCGTTCAACAGGAGTATCTTCGTTCCATAGAACATGAAATGTCGCCGCCTGGTACTGGTGAATTCACAACCATGTTTATCAATCCTACTGAAACCAATGATTCTTCTAAACAATTTTCTACATCGCAACCTTCCCCTTCTACTTCATCTATGGAAGATAACTGCCCACCAAACATTGTCATGAAACAACGCATTTTACATGCCGCACTTCATCAAGCTACTATTCATGGGTTTACTCACGCAGCTTTGGTTGCGGGCGCCCAAGAGGTTCTCGCACCCTCGGAATCCAAAACTTCACGGCCTAATAGTTCACCATCTCCAACCCTCATTGTTAACACACTTATCCCCAATGGTCCTATTGAATTAGTTATGCTACACTTAACAACTTGTCGAACTCAGTTGCCCTTCTTGGTTCGTAATACCCAACCTCAAGGTAATTTTTCGCCTGATATTCCAACCAGTTTACCTATTCCACCCTCTAATACATCGGGACAATCTTCTTGGAATTATGTTGACGATGAAACCGGTATGGCGTCGCTTCACCGCCTACAGCGTGATACCCAACTCGATGATGTATGGAACCGTGTAAGACAGATTATGCTCGTCCGATTGTCACTAAATGGGCCAATTTTAGCCCATTGGAAACAAGTAAGTAGTACAATATTTATGAATATGTGTAGATTCCTGACACATGAATTTAAAAATAAAAATTTTAACGTTAATTTAAATAATATACAGGCACTAGCTCTTCTAACATTTCCCACAAATACTTACGATTCGTTAGTAGAGATAACTTCTCTGGCGGACGAAACCCTTCGTCTTGCCGACGCACCCCAACTTGATCTTTCATGGTATCTTCAGCGAGCGGCCGTTTCAGCTGTGTACGCCGCAGCAGATTTGTATACATCGCAAATTTATCAAGAAACTTGTAATAGACAGCATACGCAAACTGGAGTACTCACGTCTAACGAATTTCTGAGCTCATCTTTAGCACTGGAATCAGCACGTTTCCTCTCGGATCGATTACGAGAAATTTCTAAACTGGAACGATCCACGTCGCACTTTTTTCACTATACAACATTCGTAGGGCGAAGTTTTATCAACACTCTACGCAGCGGTAGCATGAGAATCTAGTTCAGGTTATACGCCTATCGGGTATAAATTTTCAGGTTAATTTGAGGTGTGCTGCGTGAGTATGCAAACGTTTATCCAGCTATCGGGGTACGCAGCAAATGTCATAAGATCAATTAACTCAGCTGAACAAGGCACTACGGCACCGTGCAAAATTGGAAGAGCCGATGTCCATGTGTGAATCTGGGGAAAAAGTGAAGGTAGTAAAGTGTTTAATACGCGACCCATTGTATTAATTTGACCCGAAGAATCCAGAGGAGTTACGGGCATTTGGATAACACGAAATAAGCCGGGAAACGTATTAACATCAACGTTAGCTGTGCACGTCGAAGTTGGTTCAACTGTATCTATCTGGGAGGAAGTTGATCGTGCAAGGGAAACTGGCATTGATGATGTAGTCGTCAAGTATCGCGGCACGTAAATGCGTAGTGGAACGTGTTTAAGTGTAATTCCCGGACTTGAAATTAATTTTGTATAAACTGATGTGTATAGTGACAAGTTCCGTTGTACTACAGATTCCCATAGTTTAAGTGAACTATCTACACCTAACGACATGATCACTTTAGCGCTGGAATGGCGTAAAAAGCTTGCCTGTAGCGATGGTTGGTTGGTGAACACAAGTCCGCGTGATGAGCGTAAAAATACGTATGGGAACGCTTACCTCTTTAACACTGCTATTGAATAAATCTCGTAATATGGCTTCTCCGTTAATTCGTAATAGTGAATCACCCGGAAAATCTTGCCAGTGTACCGTAATACTCCATGGTGAATTTGCCCGTTTGGTAATTTGTTGTTGTTGCTGTTGTGTACACTTATCCTCCCCCGCTGCTCTGCCATCCTGTCCCACATTAATTACCCTTGGTTGTAGTCTTGTACTGTCTTCATGTTTAATTTGCTTATCCTCGTGCTCAACCGCATCAACTCCTGCTAAACCAAATATATCGTATAAAAGCCCAATTGGAAAATGCTGCGGTAGCGGTACCCGATTCCATGAAAACCATACGCTAGTTTTGTCTACCACAGGATAGATGAATTGTGAACGGTAAAAACTGTGTAAGCGAGGAACGATAAACGTTAAAAAGGATAAACGCGGTAGCTGAGCAAAGTACGGCGTCAGTTCCTGAGTGTTGCGACATTCTGTACTGGATAAATAGATAAATACTGGTAGTGAACTTTGCCAAATTCGTTCCTGGATATTTGTCAAATTTTTTTGTTTGCAAGCCGTTGTTTCCGCCATGCCGAATTCTGCGATTAAACAAAGTGTTTGCTGCGATGGCGTTGTTAAAAAGTGTATTGCACCCACAAGGATGTATTCCCATCATCAAATCAATTTTCATGTCAGTTTTTAGTTCGAATTTAACAAAAGACTGTACACTCTGGACATCTGCCCAAAAACAACCCCATTCCTTACTGCACCAGCCGGGAGTCGAACCCGGGTCCGCAGCTCTCTGAGCCCGAGACAACACCCAATGCCTCCCACCCGGCTAGGACGGATGGTAGGCCACATCTGCTGCCGCCGTTGGCGCCAGGTAAGTTAGACGGATATCCGGGCTGCTTTAAACTAGAACACCACAGACAAACGCCAACCAGATGCGAAACTGCCACAGACAATCCACACGGCCTTCCGTGAGGATAGGCTGATGGCCCTGGAACGGAGAGTACGGGAGTTATGTATTCCGCCCCGCACTCCCACATCCCATACAAGGGGGACTACACGGTGCCGCTGAACGACACAGCGTGCCCCCCATCATGTGGGGGGCCCCCCCACCCGGGAGGACTACCCCTTCTGGTGCATCCGCGGAACTTGGAAGGCTACTATGATACCGCTACACTACTGGTGCCTGGGGCCTCCCCAAAATATTTTGTATATACCTAGCTTATTAAGTCATGCTCAATTATTCCTCCACGTACCAGGACTTCTAGATAATTTTGCATTCTAAGTAGGCTTTACAATACACTTAACTCTTTACACAGTATACATGCATATACATTACTTTTATCCCTAAAATAACGGACTAGGATTAAATAATACTAAGCTTGTTTAGTTTAGACATATTCAATCAAATTAAGTGTGCGAGATAAACTGTACTTTAACCCTTTCAATTCAAGTTATACCTAGATGTAGCAGTACTTCTCACTCGTGTATAATACTCCTGTAATGTTGCACGTTAAACTCTACTGAGTGTAAATTGAGACAAAGGAAACATCAAGGTAACATTCGTAAAGTTTATCACTAAACTAAGCTAGTCAAAAATGTCGTCTAACACCGTTGCGCTAATGTACAATAACGTTGATGTATACACTCGTCTAAGTTGTATAACATGTTTGGTGGTACATTCGTGTATACATAAAAAGGTACTGTATCATGATTCAAACAATGCTCTAGACATTGGGCTATGCCAAACATGGTTGATATTTTAGTATAATAAAATAAGCGGCCATTTATCTTGCATATAGCCAAACTGACGTTATGGATTATAGCGACACGATATATGGAAGGTTGTGCAATTTTGGCAAATATAATATGAAACCTTATAAACTCTTGTACATATCATGTAGACTATTGTACGAATAATTACCTGCATGGTAAATTTAATCTTGTATATATTAAAGTTTCAAAAAAAGTAATGAATGATCAATGTTTGCGAAACCCCACACGTACAAGCTAAGGCATGAAATTGCATTCAAGATCCTTAAAGCTATTTGGCAGTGGTTGTGCAATATAATATACCCACTTCATCGTTTATTTGTATAGCGACCTTGGTAACGAATCTGTTACAACATCAAGGTAATGATATGATGACGCTAGGAGCTAGTGAATATTTTGTTAATCAACGATGATCATGAGTTAAAACGTCTAACAAATTTTTTGGTAAACTGAGAATTAACGTTTATATCAGTGAATAAAAAATTTAGCTTCATGGTAATTCTTCCACCATAAGGTAACGGGGAGTACAACTTGCAATGAGTTGATCAGACGGAGTAACAGCTCCGGGTGTGGTTTGAAGATGGGATTCGGAACCAATGGGGGGAATTGATGAAGCAAGATTCAAACCATTGGGATAATCAATCCATTCTTCAGGAAAACACACTACATTGACGCCAGATACATTGCGAATTAAACGGGCAAAAATTGGGGAAGGTCGAACAATTTCTTCAACAGTTTCCCCGTAAGAATTTTTTCGAACGACAGGTACATCTTCCGAGGCAACTTCACCAGCAGCTATATCGGGATACTTATTCCGACGTTTTGAAGCTTGCTTTTTTAACAATCGATTAATAGTATCCAATTTTTCCTCTTCATTACGCTTCTCACTAAGATTTTTGCGACGGCGTGCCATTTCCTGTCGTCGCATAGCGTACTCTTCAGCAGTAAGATGTTTTTTACGTTGAGCTTCATTTGATAAGGCAAGCAACTCCCCATCTTGCTGATGTTTATGATTAGCTCGTTGTCTTCTTGTCAACTTACTTGGATCGGGCTTTTGTCCTGCGGCTCCGTAACGACTTGCTCGGGAAACATTGAACTCTTGAGACTCATCATCATCTTCATCATCGCCAACATCAATATCATCATCATCTTCTTCTTCATCTTCTTCCTCTTCATTATCGACCACAGCGATACTAGGACCATCGGCATCTTTAGTAAGATCATCATCATCTTCACCGATGGCATCCTCATCTCCTTCGGCTGAGTCAATGTCATGTTTTTCATCAATGTGGACACGTTTTGTGCTACTAGAAGCCGGTTTAACTGACATGGAAGACCTAGGTGTCTTCTTAGCTCCCGTTTTGGGATGTTGGGACAAACCTGCCTTGTGATCATGGGGAGGGTCATCATCATCATCATCCTCATCATCATCATCGGTTTCATCAACGTCCATTGGATCGGCCACATTGGAAGGTGAATCATTTTCATCTTCTTCAGCGCTTAAATTCCCTATATTTTCATCATCATCATCATCATCTTTGTCATCAGATACGTCATCAAGGCCAGTTTCAGCTTCACTACTTTCATCAATAATATTTCGCCTTCGAGAAGCAGCAGTAGAGGTATATTTTCTACGCTTGCTGGAACCTTTTGTAGCTTTATCTCGATTAGTTTCGGATTTTCGTGAACGATTTCCACCCGTTGATTTAACGTTTACTCGAGTTTTATTACGCACTCTATACGAACGTTCATTCGCGCTAGAATTAACATAGTCTGCATCATCCGGATTACTATCTGCTTGAATATCTTGACTAGCGGTATTATAGCCAACAAATGTATTATCCAGCTTCCCAGCCTGTGAATCGTACGGGGGACTTGTACTGGCGGTTATAGAAGAGCGAGATCGTAATCTTCTAGATGCCATATTAAGAAAAATATAAGTTGGCCTGTATAATTCTCGTCATGAAATAATTAAATAAAAGTTGGTAGAAAATAACGAGAGATATTTGTACAATAACTATGCTTAGTTTCGAGTACTAAAGACTCTATTATCACGTCCATGATCGTGTTTAAGTTTGCGATATCATTTTTACGATCAAGCTGGTACAAATTTTCCGAAATCATGGCCAAAACGTCACGTGATATTTCGGTTTGAAACGTTTACCAAAATTGGAAAAAATGGAATAACTAGGACAAATTGGGCCGAGCAAACCGTTAAATGGATGTTAATGAAGACTAGGTATGATATTTATGAGGATATTCGATAATTTTGGAATATTACCCACGGGGAAAAGCGAATGAATTACCAGAGTTAAACTAATTACCATGAGACTAATTAAGTTTTTATATTAATACAGCATACATTACGGCTAATTAGAAATTCATTATTAGCGTAGCAGCAAATAAGTTATGTTAAGATTACCGAGGCTGTTGGGGAGAGTTTTGCATGGGAGATCCAATGGATAATAGGTAATAAATGATTAAACTTTTACGACACATAGTAACACTAACCACCATGAAAGAGGAGAGTTATGAATAGTAAAATTATCACACGCAGACGGTATACACATGCTAGTAAATTATGTTATACAGCACATAGTAATGGTTGGAACAGGTATTCAAGTTTATTGAGTAGGTTACAAGAATGCATATATATAATAGTAATCGAAATGAAAGCTTATACGCTATCCAGGGGAAAAGAATATAAGTAGATACGGTAAGACGATGACGATTGAGTTATAAATCGTCAAACAGGTAAAGCGAATCAGGCAAAGGGAAAAAGAAAAAGGAAACCATATACAAGATAAACCAAAAAAACCCAGAGGATCCGGGGAATATAATATTTGAAGAGAAGCTTGCGTGCAACTGCGAGTACGAGTAATCTCAAACGTTTCAGGACAGGAGAACTAGCTAAATGAACATATGGAGAAACAACTAGTCCACGACCCGGTAAAGTTGAACAAAAAGACGTAAATCAGCTAAGATTAACGGCATTGTTAAGCAAATCGTTGTAAAACCCTAGAGTTCATTGCGACGATAACATGACAGAAATCCCAATTATCATCCGTACCAATCCAATCAGCAAGAACAATGCCAGTTATCCAATCACCTGAACTCATATCATTTAAAGCCGCTGGTGAAATAATATACTCTATTATTTGGGGGTTAATAACTGGAGCTAAATTTACCGGCCAGAGAGAAGGGTACCAAAACGTACTGGCCGAAAGAAAGTTGACGTAAAGTGGCGTATCGAAATTTATCATTTCAACCGTAAGTTGAGAGTTAGCCAAAGGAGAAGTTGAGTTTGCAACACGATCCGACGAGATATTCTCTGGTGCAAACGATGTAGAGTTAACAACCTGACCTAATCCGCCATCAGTTTTACATAGCCTACTATCGCAAGGACATTTGCATGGAGGGGGTTTCTCATCACTACCGTTGGTGAAGGTTGGCTTAGATGATTTTAAACTGTCAAGTTTGCGGGTTGCGTTTGTTGAAGAAAGCTGGGATGGCGATGAGTTGGACATACCATCTCCATTCCATGTACCATTGAGTTTTGGAATAGTAGGCGATGTACTAGCCAGTGTAATTGGCGGCGGCAGTGTTAACCTCGATGCCATATCAAGAACAGATACATCAAGGTTTTTGGGACCAATTCGCCTAAGATGACTTTTGATAACTTCAACTTTTCGAGAGATTCCAGAAACATTTTTGAAATCATTTAAATCTTGAACGGCAATGTTCCCATTAGAAAAAAAGTCTACATTATAGGGCCAGTTTGTAGCGTCAATTCCCCAATTTGATGCATCAAATATATTTGGATCAACTGTCCCATCGTTGTCAACATCAGGAATACTAAAACGTCGAAAGAGAACAATCTTTCCCCGAATTTCACCCAATTTGGGAATTCGAGATTGGGTCCACCATAAATCGGGCTCTTTGGAGAAGAAATTAACCCAAAGTTTCTTTGCTAAATCAGCATCAGTGGCATCACTGCCAGAACCTTCACGTTTCATGGAAAATATAAGTGTTTCAGTTGGATTATTTTGAAGAAAAGTTTTAGCCGATGCTAAAATCTCTCGAAACATTTTACTATCCCCCAATTTGACGGAAAAGGCGCCGTGAACCATGGTTAAATTATCCGTTAAAAAGTTTTTCGGATCATTAACTTGAATACGTAAATCAAGAAATCGTACACCATTGTCCATTTGTTCAATTTCCGAAGCAGCTTGACATTGAACTGATGCAAACATAGTAAAGTATGCCGCTGTATTATGGGTTCCAGGAATACTGATTGCATTCAGTGGTATAGAATCGGGTAGCTGACCCATCCACTGCGTAAGAGTAACACTAGATAAAATAGAAATGAATTTTGACTTTGGAAAATATATTGCTGATAAACTTTGCGAATTTGAACCTGAGTCATCTTCATTCAAAGGTACAAGTGATCCAAGCGAAGAACCTCGGTCATTTTTCGAAGTATTGGCTGTAGATAAGAGATCATATTTGTATTTTTGCCCACCTACATCAAAATGGAGTCTCCAAGCAGTCTCCAACTTTGAAAGCGTACCATCAATACCCGACGAAAGGAATGATTCACTAAAAGCTTGGATTGAAAATGGTTCTACCGTGATAATGTCATAAGTACTATTGAACGGAACATCATCATTGGTCAAGGCAACTTTAGATTTCGGTCCGATAATTTGCAAGCTGCTATTCAAGAAGTTATTGAAGCCTTGCGTAATGTCATGAGTTATATTTCCCAGAGTTTTTGACGTCGATGGATTTTGTAAGCTTAAATTATCGATAAATGAAAGTGAATTTCGGGTCAGATTAAAATACTCTACTTTGTAAAGAGTTAACGGTGTAGGAAGTATATTTCTAATGGCGGTTAGACTCATAATGGGTACTGATAGATAGTAATAAGGTGTATAGCGATTGTAGAATACAAAATACCGTGAGCATACGAGCCAAATGGTAATCTATAGAACAAGAATGTTAAAATAGTATAACGTGACAAGATACGAAAACCAGGTGAGAAGATATAGAACCGAGGCAAAGAACAACACGGTCAGGGAACAATCAAATAAAGCTGAGTGACACTCCAATGTTGAAAATTACGAGTCCGAGTACCGATTTTGCCGACCTAAACGGGAAGAATAAAAATAATCTATTTTATTATTCAGAAAAAGGATTATAGACCTTCAAGCGGAACGTCGATGTGATAAATCCGTAACACGTTGATCCCACCGGACATCCAGTATGTAAGGAGAGTTAGTTTAATTGTGCTCCTGAATAGTAGGGTTAGCCATGACACTATGGATATGCCCGTTATTTAAGACAAAAGTGGTGTAATTAAGAAGTTCTCAACGAGAGGGGGGATTTAAGTTATTGGCTTGAAGATAAACAGAGTAGAGCAAAGGAGAGACTAGATCCCATCAAAAGTAAGTCGCATGACACTGCGCAGCGCAGTAGAATAAGGCATGAATAACCTGTAACGGGTATGCAAGAATATGGAAAAAAAAGGCTAGAAAACGTTGATCAAGATTCTAACGTGTACAACTAGGACCATCACCTAACCAAATTCAATCGATATATTCCATGAATTACACGAAAAACGAGTCAACGAGACGCGCAAGTATATTTAACATGTAGATTATGCGAATATTATGAGTGGACCTGTTTGAAAACTGAATAAACTAAATGCCTTAGCCATGACTAAAGGATATAATGTAAAGATGAGCTCAGGGAGGATGTCATTAGTTCTGGTTATCAAATCTTGATATAGACCTAACGTGAGTAGCAAAAATATACTTACGAATGAAACCCCTACACGTATGTATGCATCTTCATGCATGCATACACACACGGGTAGATAAACGTCCCAAATTCCCAACTCGAGAACATGCTCAACTAGATTCACAGGAACCAATATATACTAACAAATACGATTCCCAAGCCTGTAGGCCCTTTAAGTCGCTCCCAGATGGGTCGAAATACTCAAATTTCGACGTGAGATTTGACTTATTAGCAAAACTTTGAGAATAGCGAAGAAATTACTGTTGGTAAAACTGAATTGGACGAAGTAAATGGGAGGGCACTAACTTCCACCAAAAGAAATAAGAAAACTAAATTCCCAATTTTGCAGAAAAAATTGATAGAAAATAATGATTTTCATAAGATCATTGCCCCATTTAATTTTTCAAGTGTAATCCATACGGACGAACCATCCAGAAGGTAAACACGATAAGTGCAAATTTCGGGCATGGTTAACCTCTGATAAGTCGGTGCACGCATTTGACATGGCAAAAAGAGAAGACTAGTTAGTCTCCAAATTAGTCTAAGGGCTGATTATCATGGTACACACATCTGGTACAGACCAAAGTGTAATAGTAACATATCGTAGCCAACCAAGTAAGATTTGGAAGGGGTCATGAGGAATACGGAAAATCCGATAACCCTAGGAAGACATGTTCATGTATGTAAAGCCATGTAAATGAAATAGTAGTTAGCATACACTGAAAATGGTCGCTAATCAAACTATTCCAAATGGGATATCGCCCTGGGACAGGGATCCTCAGTAACTTGTACTTGATGAACCTCACTGTTAACACAGACATTTATATCCTCACAGCTGTTTTTGTTGTCAACAGATTGTGAAGGGGCTCTCATCGTAACATTACTCGTTTCTTGTGTTCTTGAAGGATCATTCCATCGTTTCAATCCGGCAAGTCTGGCAACTTCATCACATGGGCCCCTAACAATAATATCCCAGCAATTGGCCATTCCTAAGCTGACAGGCTCACTATCCAGGTTAATCCACACATTAACCCCATCTTTACGGCTCCGTACAACAGCAGCCATTTGCTTTGCTAACCGTTTAATTCCAATCACCCTAAGGGACGTGCCAACCACAATAAGTGCATCTGGTCTAGCACGTAAATCGGCAGTTGAGACCGATCCGATCGCAAGATCATCTGGATTTCTCTCATTATAAAGTACCATACGTGGCCTTAACCTTCCGACACCGTGAGATCGTTTACCTGCCACAGTGGTTCGGGCAAAGTCATAATCTTCACAATGTTTACACTTGGGAGCCTCAGGTCCATCGAACAATGAAGACTCAAAATTTGATAAAGTGTGACACTTACTACACACCATTTTCTCTAAGCCCCCATGAAGTTGTATAGTCTTCGGCCACGGAGGTTCCAATGGTACTTTAGTGCTCAAAGGTGTCATACCTGCATCAATACCGTCAACGTTTTGGGAATACAACCGAAGTAGACGACCTTCTTGAGCAATACTAGCAATAAGATGGTGAAATAATGTAGGGCTAGCATTCCGTATTTGTTCACTCATTCTTCGCACCATATGATGGAATGTAGATGTAGTGGAATCTTGCGAGTAGACAGAAGCATCAAATAAATCCTTTCCCGAAGACTTTAACTTGTACTTGCTGCGTAATGACTGGAACAGCCCTGATGGGGAACGGAAGTCGGGTACTGAAAGTATATTTGTGTTAGTTGAATAAAAATCGACCGCATACGAACATTCATTAAGCAAGTAAACACACGAAAAAAGTGGCCAGGAAAAACTTACTACCGGCAGATACCGAGATTCCGGCACCAGCAATAATAACGATTTTGCGTTTTTTGCGTAATACTTTAAGCAAAGCTTCAAGTTGAGTTGACTGCGCCGCGGGATCTACACTGGAAGACTCCCGTAAGTCTATATGCACGGCTTCACGGCGACGAGTGGCATTTCTACGTGCCGAGGATGTCGTCTCATCCTTTACAGGTTGAGTATCCGGAACGGGGCATGAAGAAGGTGGAGGTGTTGAGGTGTCAACAGTGGATAAAGAAGATAATTTGGGTGATGGTTGTGACAATATGTGAGGGGTAACTGTCGGAGTGTTTTGAAAAATTGTATCGATCAATTGTGAAGTGCGATCGGCACTATCATCGTGTTCGGGGTTTGATAAACCAATGTGATGACGGTATCGAGATGAGAGCAACGAGTTAACCTGAGTTGGACATTCTAACCCTTCAGTTTCATCATTGACGGACTTAACAGAAGATGCCGATGAGTTAGTAATAGATGAAAGGTTGGAGGAGTTTTCTTGAGACGCGGGTGGTGAAGGATATGCAAACTGGGTAAGATATACAAGTGAAGGTGGAGGGGAGGGTGAATATGATCCTAAGGAAGATAACGGAGAGCTAGGAGGTGATGAAGATGATGGATGAGAGGCAGCCAATTTAAGAGCCATATTAACAGTTTCTCAGTGCTCTTTAGGAAAAAAAAGAGAGGTTGAATAAGTAACGTTTTAAAAAAAGTGAGAAAGTATGCAAGGAAGAAGATACTTGGGAAAACTTTCAGAGGTAATGAGATAAGGTGTAAAATTTTGGTACAGAAGGATGAAAAAGTGTTAAATAGTACGATTTGTATAATTTTGACATGAAGTGTAGGATGCCTTTTTAACTCTTATGAGGAAGATTAGGTAAAACGGGGGAATCGATTAAAAGTTTGGGATGAATGAAGGCATGATGTAAGAGAGGAGAATAAATTAATGAAAATAAAATTGTAAGAAAATTCACCAAGATCTTTTTTTGACGAAGCGTATAATTATGGGTGAAAACTGTAAGTAGACCGTCAATACGATGATAAAACACCATAAGATTCTCGCGACGGCTTAAGAAAAAAAAAATTTTAAAAGTATCATCGCTAAAAATTTAAATGTTTTATACACAAATTATTGCTATGATTACGTAACATAAGAGAAGTTATGGTGTGGGAAGAGTGTATAGAAGACGAGATGGACATGAAGAAGAACGTGTGACTGGGTTAAGATGGGAAGAACATCGATCAGCACGTGCACCGAGTAGTACGATTGGTTTGTTAATGTATGGGCTGTTACTGGGAAGGATATCTGGTTGGTAAAAATATTTTCCGGTATACACTTGGTTTAGTGGATGTATTGGGAGAGAGAATTGATGGATTTATGAGAAGAGTTGAGTTATCGCGCTGTTAAATGTATACAAGGGTAAATTTGAAAGGTTTTTGGGTTAAGGGTCTATGTATATTGCTCGATTACCTGCAACATCTATTGTTCTTTTCCTTTAATGACTTAGTCACTCTCCACTTATTCGTATTATCTATTCACTTCAAACCTCAGCCGCAATTAACGTTTCTCTACTCTGCTCCACTCTACTCCCACCTCACTCCACCTAATCTCTCGTAGCCAAGTTTCTCGTCGTATCATGTGATTTGGGATAACTAAGATTATGTAATTCTGCGAGTTGCAGTGTATAGGGAGGAGTATATGGCGGGGAAGTTTAGATGGAGATGAAGATTTAGGAAAATGTTGTTCATAGAATTTTCCTTTTGGTATTTAGTGTAGCGAGATTATCATTGATTTCAAAGGATGATATATTTGTAGCACTGTTATGTTTCTATTGAAGCCAGAGCCAGCATCAATTTTATGCAAAAAGGTACATGGAGATGATAATGTATACTTTTACCTAAAAATACTTTCATTTGAGTACTATACTATTTCACTTTATTGATTCTAAAAAATAGAAAATTGGTGGAAAATGATTGGATAAATCGTCGTTCATTTCGTAAAAGATTCATTCGACTTGGTCAAAAATTTATCCATATTAGTGCAGCCACGTTTGGCTTGAATATTTTCTTTTATTACTCAGTCTATTCAATATGCTTGCCTGACACGCACATCTTTCTTGACCACGTGAATATTCCTTTCATTGGCCAAATTCATTCTGTCATGCGAAATTACATTATTACTCACCTACTCAAGTGGTGTCATAAATTAAGTCCTCAAATTCCCACAAATTCCCTTTCTCATGAAAATTAAATCAGGGTTGACCCCATTAAGGCAATCTGGCCTTCTTACACTACTGCATTCGCAAGACACTTGAACCATTAGATCACCCAGTCACCGCTACAAAAGAGGTGTTTTTCTGGCAATGTGGATTGATTTTGTCCATTTTGCAGAACTTTGGAGGGACATTAGTGGATCAAATTTTGTGTGTTTTTATATTTAGGATTTACGTTGAGAAATGAATTTTTCCCTTGCATATATTATTGTCATGTATTTACACATCTATACTTGGATATTCTATTGGACAATGATTATTAAGGAGATATTTTGACCTCTCCAAGATCGAATTGACATTCACGTTGAACCGCTGTAATGTATTTTGTCATGCTTAAAGTAAAAGTAATTTAGTGCGTAATTAAATGATGATGGACGTCCCGGGAAAGGGTATCAAAGTTTATTGTTGGCCTTTTGCATAATCACACATGCAAATCGAAGATAATTAGCGCAAGATTTTATTAAACTGTCTACTTCTCACACTATAACAATCAAAACTTTGTCACCAAGACAGTCAAGCTTTCAATCCGAATTGCGAGCATCATGTGATCACAGATGGTATAACGATTGAATTTGCTTGCCTCCTGGCAATTCTACAGAGTAAAACGATAACCTAGTTTCACGCGACACCTTAGCATAAGATTTATTCACCAACTATCTCCCATCTTAAAAGCTAATTATCCGATTATAAAGCCATGAATCATTTATGGTATAATTTAGCTAGGGTAGGATGCGAGTACACATGTTAAGAGGGTATTGTAAAAAAGAAATGTAGGCTCATGTAAAGTTATTGTTAGTATATTTTGAAATATTCGGTTGGACATCCCTACTTGATGACAAAATCACTTCATATCTAAATGTCTTCCCAATGTAGGGAAAATATGTCTCAAGTAAATTTCATTTAAGCATAATTCAATATAGTATATATCTATTGAATATCAAGCATCTAAATAAACCAATTAGCCACTATCATACTACTCCCCTATCTACCAACCAGTTAAACCTCCTACAACTTCCTTCAAATATCCCACTCTCATACACTAAACCACCCAAATCCCATTCGTATAATTATTTATCCGAAGCGGAATGTTCCGCGAGGCGCACGGAATACGGATGTTGATTTTTCCGGTATACCAGAAATATTTGTGTACCGAAGCTTCGGGCGAGCAGGAACTTTGCTATGTTCTAATGTACTGCAGTACACTACACTGTATTGCACTGACTAGGGGTGTACTGTCTTGAGATCTGCCATACTATGCCTTGGCTTTGACAAGTTTTTGATAAAGCTATCGTACATACGTCTAAACACGCGTTACTAAATGACCTTCTCCTTTTTATAGTCTTCCTTGTCCAGGAACTTCCTATTCACCAAAATCTATTATGTCTGGTCATATGAGTATTACAGATTCTCTTGAACATTTTTCTACGCTATCATCGCGTAACAATTCGGATTCCTTACAAAACTCTTCCATATCTAGTAATGTGTCTAGTACATATTTTTCTACAAATTCAATCCCATCTACACCTTTCAATTATTTTATCCATGATCATCATCTTGATACCACTACTTCTACTACTACTTATACGACTGCTACTTCTGATATCAATGTTCAAGATAATACTAAGCCGTTTCCCGCCAATCCCCCTAATGATGATAATTCATTGTCACCCAACCCTTCATCTCTCTATCACCCCGATAATAGCTTATCCACTACAGATAAAAGCCAATCTCCAATGAACTCTCTTCTTCCATCTAACCTTACCATGCCCGATCCAACCCATCTCGACTCACTTCAAGATTCAGTCAACCCAGAATGCTCACGTGATCCATTGCGTAATGCGCTAGAGCAATCTACCGTTAGAGATCGTTTAGATGAGCTGAAACATTCTGGATGTTCTACGTAAGTTTTTCATTGGACTATTTTCTTCTTTATACTTAGATGAAAAGTACTTGAGTTCCCTTCAATGGTTATTTGATTTTCTATATACATTCATATAAACCATATTCTAATATACTTATCCTACTTGATTAATTATATTCCCTATAGGCGAATTCAATGGTCTCGTTTCGGTGGTTTAGCCGCTATCCTACCAGATTCTCTATCCGTACATGTATACAATTTTTGGAGAAACTTATCAACAGGTCAATGGCAATTAAGTAAACCTATACCACTCGCTTTTCCTTCTATTCAAGGAAATACAAAATTTTGTCACATCAGTTGGAGCTACCTTGGCAATGATTTGGCAGTCGTTGATACGGTTGGGCGGGTGTATTTATTCACTATGTCTTCCACACTTGGTCGTCTAAATCATGTGTACACATGCTCTTCTAATTCAAGTTGTTTTTCTGCAATCATTGGCATGTATTGGCTACCCGTTTTCCCTCAGAACCAAAAAGTAATTTTTTCCTCAAGCTTAATTTAATTGTGTGAATACTTGCTAACTCAATTCTTTTTCCTCTAGACCACTGTATTCTGGCGTAGTTCACGAAATCATAATAATATTTGGACGTATGATTACTCCAACATTGCTCATCAAGGACCAAGGAATCCAGCTGATGGACGTGCAGCTGTATTATTCGTCACTAAGGACTCCCGATTGACATTGGTCTATCAACTTCCATCGGGAAATCAGTGGAAGGAAATCTCGTATAACTTAATTGATTCCCCATCAATTCCTGATTTACTATTATCTCATGCAGCATTTGCCCCGAATGATGCACCGAAAGATGAGACACCTTCTTTGTGGTTGGCTACCTATAATTTGAGTGATACCTTGCGCGTATCTCGCGTGGAAATCAATTGGACGAGTGAAGGGAAAAATGATGCTAAAGTGGTATCAGGTTCGAAAGGAGATGGAAGTATCGGTCAAGCTAATACTTCAATTAACCTTTGTCCTTCGCTAAATGTCGAATGGGTAACTAGCGTATCTAATTGTCTGAGTGCCCTTGATGCTAATTCAAGTGATAACAATTGTAAGGTTGATGGGACCTCTGCTTATCTGACCCACTTAGATTTTTACGTGAAAATACCCCATCCAGATGAGAATGAATTTCAAAAACCTTTGATAATCAGTGTTTTTCACAAGCCTTGCCCCAATGTGATAACGACACAAAATGGTGATGAATTTCCCAAAAGCGATACGTACAATGCACTTGTGGTAGGATGGGAATTGATTTCCAATCAGGCCAATGGTTTGTTAGACGCATTCAATTCATTATCAAGACCCGGGGGAAAGTTGGTAACTTGTTCACTCGGGCCTAGTTACTCATTGGAGAAGAAACTTCAGCATACGTTTCCTTCGCCCATCGTATCAGTTATACCTCAGCGCATGTCTAGCATATTGTGTGTTATATTTTCCAATGGAAGCATTGAGTTTTTCCATTTTCCTTCACTAAAAGCTATATCTATGGAAAGTAACCCGGAAGTTATTAAAAATATGTATCAGGTGGGCTTTCAGTTTCGCAAGTCAACAGAATTTTCTTGTAACGTCGCTTTGAGTCCGAATTCGTGTGTTGCCGCTTCATTACTTGGGAATGGAGTAGTTAAGCTACGCAAGTTACACAACGTTTTTGTGCAGCTTTCACTAGCTTGCGAAGAAACATGCGGAGATGGTTTATTAGCCCAAAAAAGGGGAGAGGTGGAAACGAAAATGCCAGTGTCAGTCGCGGTAGCATTATCATTACAGCATTCGTCGGCTTGCGGGCAATTAAATGCTACGGATGATTTGATGGCACTCCTACCACGAAACATTCATGTGTCCTTACAGCGTGAATTACTGCGACAAATGCTTCAAGCAATGTCATTAACACTGGACTATTCGTCAAATGATTTACAGAAGCATGCGTGGCAATTGTTCCGGGTACCAGCAATGTATAAGATATTTGGAGTACAGTATGGACTGGGAACAGGCTCGTTGGGGCGTAGGTCACTAAGTGCTAAACTTGCATGGGTGGCGTTAAATTTGAAGTTGATGAGTACTAGCATGACATTAAGCTTACGGCAGAGTGAATCACATCGGATTGATTTGGTGTTGAGTTTATCGGGTATGATACATTATTCCATGGACTTTCTAGTATACATCTTCCAAGAGCTGATGGCATTGGCTCGACATTTACGTGAACAGAAGTTAACCCTAACTGGAGAGGAAGAGGTGATACGTGGCTACGTGCGACGTGTACAACAATTTATTGATAAAACGAATTCGCCGGCATTACTAACGATATTGTCATCGATACCACGAATGTTACTACGGCCGATTTTGCGTTCACTGCGAACAGGCTATTTATTGGCTATTAATGGAGCGAAGAACAGTTCAACAAAGGAACAGCGAGAAGTGTGGTTAAGGATATACGAGATATTTGTTAAGTCACCAGTTAATCTTCTGGGGAATTATGTAGAACTATTTTTTAAAGATATTGATCGGTTTATTGAAAAATGTCTTGCTTCGACATCGGAGGTTAAAAGGGAGCGGATGAATGGTAGCGAAGATGGAAAAGGAGGGATTGAGAGTAATGATGGCTTGATTGGAAGTCGAGCAGTGATTGAACGGGAGATGTTTATATCTGGACAAGTTCCAATAATTATGGCACCGGCGGTTGGACGAATTCTTGAAGTGTTAATTCCAGCAATTGAACAACATTTAGATCCAGCAAAATTATTTTCACATGAAGTATCATGGTTGAATTTGAATGAAGATGAAGATTCACAACGGTTTTTTGCGTGGGCGAATTTAGAAGATTTGAAAAGTTACGGAGATGAAGATTCAACATGGTTTACGGATGAAAGTGATGATGGGCAATTTAGGAATATGGGAGACCGTAAGGGGTTTTCAAGGTATAGTATATCAGAGAGTTTTAAAAATCAGTATACAGATGGAATACCAACGGCAGATGAATTGGGAGATACATACGAAGATTTACTGGAAGCATTATCAAAGAAGCGACGATTAAGTGGAAAAAGTGAAACTAGTGGAACTACTAAACAAGAAAGTAAAGAACAAGGTCAAGATAAGAATGGAAATATAGAATTGGTAAATGGGGAAAGTAAACGAATTAAAAATGATAAATGGAATAACAAATCAACGACGAAGCAGAAAGATAAAGGGTCGATTATCATTGATGTAGTTCGCAAAGTTAAACTACAACATAATGCATTGTTACGAAGATGTACGAGGTGTGGAAGTATTTGTCAAGAGCTTAACTGGTCCCAAATTAGTGTTTTTAACCAGCAATGGGTGGTGCAAAACTATAAAGTTTGCATTTGCTCGAACCGATGGGCGGCAATTTAAAATCTATTATGAACCATTATGTTAATAATTCATACCAAACATATTTATTGCAAACTTTGACTAAGGCCAAAAGCGCTAGATTTAAATGGAGAATGTACGGAGTATTACCGACTTTAGAAGGAGGGCATAGGGCTGAAGTTTGTGAGATGGGATGAATGGAGGGAAGGAGCAATGGTGAAGATTCGATCAAAGCTTCTAGAACAATTGGTAATCGGGACGGCGAGTTGATTATCCGAAATGGATGATGTAATGATAAATATTTATGAGTATTACAGAAAATGTGGTGAGCCGATTAAAGAGGTAGCGGGGGAGGGAATTCAGTGGTGTGATGTTTGGATTAAAATGGTTGAAGCGAATAGGTTGAGGCATAATACGCTAAAGAGTGATGCACACGAGACAAATGGAGTTAATTCATTGGAACAGGATTTACTGGAGGATTTGGTGTATATTCCAGTCAAATTTGAAGCGACGGAGGGCGATGATTTTACCGCGTCAGTGTATAAAATAGTTTATACACTTAAGAAAGAGTGGGGAAAGAGTAAACAAAAGTTAAAAATTGAAAAGTTTACAGATGGGATAACCAACACGGTGGGTGAGATTATTTTTGGATTGATGTTAATGAGGTTTATACACGGAAATTTAACAGAGAAGATGTGGAGGGGTTATGTTATTTGTGTGTATAGCTTTTAAAGGTTAGCGCTGAGGGAGGGACAGAAAATGAAGCACTTCTACTTCGGGCGTATGGAGCGTATACGGATATTTTGATTAATCGTGGACTAGAAATGTATAACCATGCATTATTATCCAAGTATAACTTGGCACCAAAATTGTTGGCAAAGTTTACCAACGGACTTTTATACGAATTTTTGCCGGGCAGAGTATGTAAAGCGGAAGATTTATCGAAACCTTGCGTTTATCGAGCGGTTGCACGACGAATGGCAGAGTATCATGCCAAGTTGCCTACAATGTATAATGCGCGAGAGATTGTGAACGGGTCAACGGAGATGCAAAGTGGAAATGATATGAGATGCATAACAGTTTGCGCTACTGCACGAGGTACGGGGACGGGGACACGGTGCTTAACGCATAATATTTGGAATGTGCTTCGGTCATGGGTGGAGGCGTTACCTTGTGGAAACGATGGCTTAGAGAAGAAATTAGCAGGGGAACTTCCATGGTTGGAAGAACGATTACAGCTGCCTGATGAAAATGTTTTTGCGCATGCTGATTTATTATCGGGGAATATTATCATACTGCCCCGGGCAGCTACTCATATCCTCAGTTATACGGATCCACGAGCAATTCATGCGGGAGAGAGTGGCAAAAGTGAGAGCAAAGGTGGCGATGATGTTGATGATGTACACGTTGCGTTTATCGATTACGAGTACGCTGTATTCGCGCCGGCGGCATTCGATATTGCGAACCACTTTTCCGAATGGGGTGGATTCAGTTGTTCGGTAAACGCACTACCGGATCGAGCGCAGCGGCAAGATTTTTTAAGCGAATATATGGCAGCCTACGATTACTATACCCATTATGGGTCGCAAACATGTTTAAATACAGGGAGTCAGCATGCCGTAGAGACTAATTTGGCCCGCTTATTCTCTCAAGTTGACCTGTACCGTGGTCTGCCCGGCCTGTACTGGGGTGTATGGGCCCTTATTCAAGCGCGGATTAGTCGAATTGCATTCGATTACGAAAAGTATGCGCAAGTTCGCTTAGCTGAGTACTGGGATTGGAAAGCTGCTTATCTGCGTGACACGGATCCTGCCGATGCGAGTGCGGCCGCGAACGCCAAAGTGGGCAATGCAGACGCTGCGCGCGAAGTGCGCTGGAGGTCGTGACGTTTGTGCATACACAAGTTTTGGGGGGCGCGATGCGAGTAGATAAAAGGATATTTAATATGTGGACTAGTAGTTTTATAACAGGATAAAGCCAGTGTGAAGAAAAGATGGATTAGAATATTCTTGCGTATGGATACACGCCTGTATTTCATTTATTTAGGGTACAAACAAGGAGATGAACGGAACTTGAAAGTGCTGGGTGCCGGGCCAGTGGATTGTTCAGTATTTGCAACGTTAATAGAATTGAACGCTATGTAAGGAGATTCTGCAGATTGAATAAAATGGTGTTCGCATCAATTGCGACTATAATATCACGATGATGAGTGAGAGATACAAAACTGACGAGGGGGTTACAATGTGCTATGCCAAATACAAGGGAGAAATAATTTGACATACTACGAAGGGGGAAGTCGGTTATAATATATGTTAATGTCAGACGAAGTGTTAATTGACGATTTGGAAAAGTCTTGATGCAGATGGAAGGGAGAGATATCGGCGCAACCAAGATGATCATGACTGAAAGGAGAAGGATTATGCACTGGGGACGGGCAGATGTAGAGGTTAGCGGGTAGTAGGCGAACATACAAATCTATTGTATAACTAACTGATCAAGTAACGAAAGAAGTAATCTATAAAACAGCCTCGGACTTACAAATTGTCGGGGTCTTGACAGTTTGAGCAGGATCGGGAGAAGATGAAGAAGAATTGGAGGGTTGGGGAGGATCATTAGCAGAGGTTGAGGAAGTGCTAGTAGTCGCAGACAAAGGGGTGGAAGTTGACGCTGAAGTCGATGTTGGCAATTGAGCAGGCAGAGAAAAGGGATCGAAAGAGCTGGGTGGAGCTACATCAGAAGAAGCGACATCGGGGACGTCAGAGCTGGTCTGCTGGACGGGTGTTGGCATAAACAAGCCGTTTACAGCGGTATATGGATATTGATATGCAAAAGAATGGTTATGAAGATAACGAGAATTTGCGGGGTCGCCAAAAGACGTGATATCAGAAGCTAATAAGGCATCCTGACTTGGAATCACGGTGGGACCGGTTGATGATGAACCACTCGGGGTGGAGGTGCTTGCCGGGGTTCCATCACAATTTTTCTTTCTAAACTCACCGACGGGAATGGGTTAATGATATATAAAAAGGCCTATAATTGAGGGGATTTAGGTGGAATGGCAATAGTTTGTAAAGATACTTACTTCTTACGACGACTTTCGGCTACGACACATAGAACCTGATCAAGTCGACAATTGGTACAAGGGGCACCATGTTCGGTGACATTGCAACGAACCTTGCGGGCGCGACAGCATTGACAAGCCTTAGAAGCACGCCGTTTGACACGGCGTTGACTATCAGGTGGAGCAGATGGAGCTGGGGTAGGATTTGTGGTAGTTCCGTTAGTGGTACCTGGGGCTAGTCCAGTACTAAGGCCAGTAGATGTCGAGGGGAGGGTTGCTTTAGAGTAAGGGGATGTAGAAGAGGTTATTTGTGAGGAAGTGGAAGGGAGGTTAATGACTGGATGGTCACTTATAGTGAGGGGGGGGTTGGATGAACTGGGATCCAAGATTGACAAACGGGGATAATCCGTAATTGAAAGGGTACCGGGAGCTGGATTATAGTTTTCGATGGGTAGAAGAGAGGGTGGTGGTAAAATGTTGGAAGGCATGGGAGGGCTAAAATTCAAAAAGGAAGTGGTACCAGGAGGGAAATTATGAATATCAGAAAAGTTTAGAGTATCAGTAAGTGGGAATTGGGAAGGATGAAGGTGAATGAATGTGGTGAAGTCGGCGGGATTTATGAACAAATCGTTAACATTATCCCAATCTTGATCGGGGAAATTATCCATGTTTGGTTGGTGTGGATGAGGGGGAGGACCGGATGATGTTGGGGGATGGTTATATGAATCAGATGGATCAGTATTAAAATTGAAGGGATTGGAGGGGTTTGGATTATCGGTATTGTTAGGACCTGGGAATTGGGCCATTGTGAAAGATTGGAATATAAATGAGAGAGCAAAAGTATGAAGATGGTGTTAAAATTGGTGGAAAAGTGGGAAGGGAGGAAGAAGGTGAGGTGTGGGGAGGAAAGGAAATATGAAAAAAGTATGAAGAAAAGGGTTGAATGAATTTCAGGTGGCCTTGAGAAGAATAAGAAGAAAATAAAAAAAATGGGAGGGAGGAGAATGGAGAAAGATAAATGAAGAAAAAAATGATGAATGAAAAGAAAAACTAAGAGAAATGTGATATAAAAATGAGTGGTTAATAAATATATATACGCAAAGACAGGCCGTGAGAAGAAGAAAGGCAGAAAGAAAGAAAAGGGAAAAGTTAACTTAGCTCGCGTCAATAGCGATATTTATACTGCCGGCAGAAGGACGAGGAAAGTTAAAAAAGGAAATAAAAATACAAAACAATTGCAAATGAAGAAGCTGCGACGAACGGCCATCGAGGAGTATATATTTATAGGAGCTGCGGGGAATGGGGAGGAAAGAGGCATGGAGAAGAGTGAGAATGGGGTTAGATTGGGGGATGCGGCTGCAGAATTTGGGTCGTTGGACGGGAGAGGGGGAAAGAGATGGTGAACGTGAAGAACGGGCAAGAGAAGATAGCGGGTGGGCGGGCGACGGGCGGGGTGAGATACATCGTGCAAAATCGAGGCAAGTTTGGAAGTACGTTTACGCTCCCCGCTCGATTTAACCAGCGGTATTTGGAGGAGGTGGGGGAGGGGAAGGAGGGGAAGGGAAAGGAAAGGATGGGAAGAGAAGGGGAAAGTGAAAGTGAGCGAGTGCGGAGCGCATCTTTGCGATAAACAGTGTATATTATAAAAGTTAGAGTAAGAGGGGATACGCAGGAGTGGAGTAGATGATGATAATGTGCGTGTGCGCATGCGCATGCGCAAGTCGATATACGTACTTCAATGCTATTCGTGGGTATAAAGTGGTTAGTTTAATTCGGTAATACTGGTATAGTGTTAAATGAACGCATGGGGATGACGAAGGTAATGGATTATTCGGTAGATGAGCCGGGTGTTGTTGTCAATTGCTATCCCCGACCGAGCCTAAGTTTGAATAGCCGAAGTCGAAGCGTTGGAAAGGTATACGTTTACTGGATTACGGACGAGGTAATGAAATGAGTCTGGATGATTTGACTGGGATTTTCCCAATTTGATCCTTTCCTTTTCCTTCCTATACACTCCAAATGAGCATCAAAACGGACTATGACGTCATTTGGACAGCTCCGCTCCTGTCGATGCATTTTCCGGACAGAACGATGATTCTTCACTGAATGGTTTGATTGTACTCTTCTGCTGGCATCTCTTGAGTAGAATCTACACCTGCGATGCATTGTCCTGCGTAGTCTGGCCTTTTAAAAGTACAGCTTAAGCACGGTGGAAAAGGATTTCCCCCGTTGCAGTCCCGTGCTTTAGGCCCGTTCAATGATCAGGTTCAAGCTAACGTGCGGGGATTAATTACACGCGCACATCCATATTCGCCCATTAGTGTAATGTTAAAATCAATTCCATTTCACTCTATGCGCTGCGCTACTCTATTGTATACATGTACACGCACCCCAACATTAACCATGGCACTGAACTCATGCGTGGAAAAGACCAAGTAAATGTGCACGCACGCAGTGTTCACGTCATTACTTTTCTTTGTTGGAGTTAACGGTAAAATCTTCCAAAACTTTTCGTCCTTCGTAAACCCCCTCTGTTCTCTTATTTTTTAAAAAACATTTGTGGTATAACCGAGACTGTTCGTAAACGGTTCACCCCGGCTCAACTTAATCTTAGTCTACATGTTAGACTGCCGTTGAAGTGCTTGACTTTGCCGTGTATAACACTTTACAAGTTGACGAATCGATAAATCCAGCATTACATCTTCCGAACCTCCTGGAATTCTATTGCTCATAAACTCATTTCCCCAACAATCACGTTCATCATACCTCATTAGCCATGCTTCCTGTACCAAACTAAATCACCCTTAACTTACCGTACACCGGGAACTTCCCTCCAGATGCGCTCTGCAATCTCTCCAACTCCTGAACATGTATATCCATTTCCTCCAAATAACAGTATAGCACATTCAGCACACTCCTTTAACACAATTCCTCCATTAGCCTTTGCCAATGCAATTAATCCTCCAAGTGCACCTTGATTAACCATTCTTATATCATCACCATCATCAACTGTTCGTGATATGTGACACATTTGATAGGCAAATTGCTCAATCCATGCCCATTGACTTTCCAGCAACGCACCAGCACGAGCTAAACGATTTCGTACTACGGGTTGCTGAATTAACGATTTACCAAACGCTTCCCGTTTAAGTACATATGAAAATGCTGATGATAATGCTACACGAGCTTGTCGTGATGCACTAACTGCAATACTTAAACGTTCATGATTGAAATTCATCATTATATACTTCATACCATGCCCTCTTTGCCCAATTATGTACCGACTTGGAACGTGAACATTATCAAGTTCGATAAATGTAGTACCGGCACATTTTTGTCCTTGAACGGATATACGTCTCATTGAAACTCCCGTATGCCCTTTCAATGGAACTACTATCAAGCTTAAGTCTTCCATGGAATTTTTACATTCGGTTCGTACTGCCATCGTAGCATAATCACACCAAATACCATTGGTTATCCATTTTTTAGCACCGTTAACGATAAAATACTCTCCACAATCCGATAGCTTAGCTCTTGTTTGAATTCCTGCTACATCGGAACCTGCATCAGGTTCTGTAATAGCAATACAAATCCTCTTCTTACCACATAATACATCTGGAATAATATGATCTTGTAACCATTTCGATCCAAATTTATAAATAGGTGGTAAACCAAAGGATATTCCCGTCGTGATAGCTGAAGGTGGTCCCAATAATCCCGATCGTGTCATTTCATCTCCAAAGATAACATTATGCATATAATCAAATTCTTCAATTTTCAAGTTTCCCGGTAAATAATCAATGCCCTGACTCTTTAAAAGTTCCACAGGTAAAGGTGCCGGAAGTGCTGCAATAAGAAACTTGGATCTGGCAAATTCCTCGTATACATGTTCCGGTACAAACCCTGCAGTATCCCATTCAAAAGCATTTTGGAGTAACTTTTCCGTGATAAATTCACGACATGTACGTTGCCATTTTACGTGAGTTGGTCCATAATAAGCTGATGTCGACCCGGTTAACCAAGGTGGTTCAGCAAATGGAACCATTGATATTTTGGTTGAAATATCCATACTGTCTTATTTAGTTGGTTAAATCTCGTCCAGTCCACTCGTAGTAAACTCGAAATGACAAAGCTGGGGGGAATTCTTGCGCGATAAAAGTAAATGTTAACAAGACAGAATAGCCGTCAAACTTTTCCTATACCAAATCATATACTGGGCCATTAATATCGTCTCGTACCCCACACAATATTGTTCCAAGTTAGCTGAACTATTAATTAATGGGTATCTTAGTCGGAACAAAGAACAAAGAAAAAAAAATCCTTTTAGAAACGGCAGATCTGTAATGCTAACCCATTCCATTTATCCATCCAAGCACCGTTTAAAAAACCCCCTTTTACCTTCAATCATAAGCTACTCGTAAGCTAAATCATTCAAAATGGTATTCCGGGTACGACTTTAAGTTCCATCTTGATCCTTAAGCATGCAAGCAGCTCAGCTAAATAATCTCTGGATTCCATCTCACGATACATATCATACGCTCACGTTTATTCATTTTCAAAGGATTTATGATTACTCTTCCTCAATCTCACCTTCTTCACTACCACTCTTGTAACCCCGAACTGGCACAACTTCAGGTACATCCGTTGCCTTAACTTCTGCTACACAGTTTGACGGTTCTTCACGCTCACGTTTAGCCCGCTTGCTATCATGTTCACTTTCCGAACTAATCTCGCCGCTATCCCGTCGACGTCGAGCCGTTATAAACATCTTCTCATGCGTCTCTTGTTCACTATTTCTTTCCTTTAAATCATGCCGTGAAATATAACTTCGTTCACGTTCCATATCTCTCTCTCGTCGTTCACGATCATAATGCCCTGCTCCCCCCGTATACCGTTCTCGAAAAACTTTCTCACGATCTCGTTCATCCATGTCCACATCACGATTGCTACGTGGTGACGTCATTCCACTCGGTGATGGTTTACGATGGTATCGATCACGATCACCCGTACTAACTTTTTTACGTTCATTAATCGCACGGTATCCCTCTTCATCTGAAGAGCGCGATCTTCTATGTGTTCGATTACGTCCACCATTATCATCCCTATGTCTATCACGTTCCCGATCTCGTTCTCGATCCCGTTCGCGCTCTCGATTCCGAGTTCGATCTTTATCTTCCTTACGTTCACGTAACCTTCTTACAACTTTCTCAAAGGCAGACTTGCGCAATTCTTCACTTTCAAGTGCCTTAAACTCCGCATACTTGGAAAGTCGTGTGCGTACATCCTCCCACGTATCATCAATATTAATCGGTGGATCTAAACGTTTAATACGAGAGCGTAATAAATCAACCTTTTTACGTTGCGCTCGCTCTGCCGTGTGTTTCTCTTCCTCTGCCCGTTTTACTACTTTTTCCTTTAGTCGTGTAAAAATTAACGTGAGACTAGTTTCATCAATATTAGCCGTACGACGATCGTTGCGTACAACGTCGAAAAATTCCGATTGTAAAGTATCCGGGGAAATTTCAAAATCTTTATCATCCAGAACATCCAAAACTTCGTTACGCTTCCCACGAAGTTTACTTTCTTCCTCTTCAACTACATCCCAGAATAGTTCAAGAGGTGTAGAACCAGCCTGACCTAACATATTAATATAGCGTTCATCTTCGGCAATACGTGGGTAAAAGTCCATCCATTTACTGTACGGTCCAATATGCTTTGCACGTTTGTGCTCGGCCAAAAGTTCCTCAAATTTATCTCGATTCGTACGCTCGGCGCGCATTTTCAAGGCTTTGTTACGCTGACGGGTATCGTTAAAGCTTCTTTCCAAAGTTTTAATATGAGTTTCAAAGGCTTTTAAAATGTCCAATTTACACAGATAGCTTAAACCTTCATCGTTAACGAATTGGGGATGCGCCTCCAAAGCACTACGAACGTCATGCCAACGGGAGTAAGGTCCGATGCTCATTTCATTAAATAATCGGGATAATCGATCCATCGCATCACGACGTTTTTTTGATTCTTCTTCAATGTGAGTTTTATATAGTTGACTTCGATATAAATCAAAAGCTTCAATACGCTCCTCGTCTGATTTGGCATTGCGAAATTCGGATTCAAGGGCAATAATTTCCAGGACACTTTTCCAACGTGTGTAATACTTGATTTCATCATGACGTTGCAGCATACCCATAAAATCTTTAAGGAATTTATTTGCACGTTCTAGATCACGTTCACGCTCTTTAGCGGCTAGTTCTGTAACGAACTTTTTAAATGCTGCCTTACGCTCTTTTGCACCGTTCAGAATATGGTACTTCGGTTCACGACATGTAGCGCGAATTACTTGCTCCCATGTCCAATCGGCCTGAACTCCGGCCTTGGTTAATAATTTAACAAAAGCGGCTTCAGCATCAGCGGGAGCTAAAGTTTCACATTCGTCTAAACGGCTCACGAAATTATTTCGTGTATCATTAACAGTTGTAAAGGATGTAAGAATATTATTATTATTAGTAGAGCGACTCTCTGCACCAGAACGATTTGGAAAAGCGTGAATTTGTTGAATTCCAGGTCCGTACCCTGGTACACCACCACTTCCAGCGACAAATTTACATGAAGATAAATTATTTGAATCACTACTAGCCGATTTAGCCTGTTTAAATACGGCGGGCATTTCCCATGTAGTAACTTTTGTCTCTTTATTATACCAATAAGCGCGACCATTTTCAGCTTTATATTCTTTCCACGGATTATCCAGTAAAAGTTTTTCAGTGTCGTTCATCAATTCTACGGGTTTTGTCCATTGCGTAGCCTTGGTTTCCGAATTATAATAATAAATTCGTCCATCTGGTGATTTGGCTTCTTGCCATACGCTTGTACGCGTTCCGTAACCGTTCATTGCACATTCACATTCAGCCCACACGAGCTTTCGTATGATAACCCACGCCGTAAATTATCGCTTAATAAACTTGAACAAACATATACTTGCGCGTATATCATACACTCACGCAAGTGTAACAATGACAATTTTCCTTGCCCGTAAAAATTCCTCAAAAAAATTTCCCCCCAAAAAGTATAATAATTCCATCCTTTTATCCTTCGTCAATCTTTCATCAAATCGCCGAGTCGAGATCGCGACTAAGGGAAATACTATTTTCCGATCACGGTCCTACGTTTTTTCCGACCCGAGCCTTCTTCCGTGTCAGGACCAAAAAACGCGCATGTACACGCAATTTTTCTGCTTTTTAATCGTCAATTCATATCAGATTAACGTTTTAATAAATTTGGTTCCATTTAAAATTTTCTCGTTTACATTTACCATTTCTTTCAGATGGTTTATTGATGAAAATGAAAAACGACAATCCTGGACACCTCAAAGAATTGATTCGATTAACCAATAATGCATCACTCGAAGCTATAATACCCGATGATCCAGGTTTAGATCTACGATCTTGTTTATCGTGTAGTAGTGAATTATCAAATGAACAAGCGGGTGGAATTATTGATGGGATAAAAAAACGTGAAAGTTTAGCTTTAAATGAAAATTTGGACGTTTACATTCTTCTACAGATTCGTGTGGGTCCGTTATGGATGATCCGGGAGATTCTTTCTAATACTCACGCCGAATTATCTGCTAAATCCCAACGTGATCAGGAAATTTTATTTACGTGTAAAATTAACGGACGAACTCATGAACCCGTTATATGCGAATCCAAGGAAAATCTAGGTCAATGTGAAGGAAAGATTAAGTCAAAACGTTATTTATACGCTTACTGGAAAATTACCGCTCACGTTAAACCAACATCGACTTTGGAAACTCTAATGGCTTTAAATTTAAGGGGAACCGTTATCTTAACCAATTCAGTACCCACACATCACCCAGGAGAGTATATGACAAGCGGACAAACCACCAGTGTAAACCTAGTTGAGCCTTTACAATATGATGTTTGGCTTTCCCAAGTTAAAGCCCGTATATCGGCTAATCAAATTTTACCGAGTGAAGTTGAATCAAATGGCACATTGTCAAATAACAATAGTCCTCGTGTATACATTAAACATTTACGTATACTTAGTCAAGACAAGGTTTACAAGTTGAATGAAGCGTTTAATTTTCAATTAAAAGCCTTTGCCGGTTTTGGACCGCCAGATCATGGAAATGTTAACGTACAGTTAACATTTCATACTAAACAAAGTGTATACGAGGAGGTTGATCTAAATAAATTAACCTTATGCGTACCGGGAATGAATTTGCAAGAAGTTTGGCCGGTGAAACTACCCATAAGTATTTGTCAGGGGGATGAAATTGAACAAATTTTTACTCTTGAAAAATGTGATAATAAGCGTATACAAAAAAAGTCGAATTTAACGCATACATTGAGCCCGGATGGATGTTCACTTTATGAGTTAAACTTAAACATTGAAGCGAATGTGAAGGATGGTGATTCAAGCGTACAAAGATTCCGCAAGGTTAAACTTGAGCAAACCGTAGCATTACCTGTAATGTTAAAGCGAAATGACGATAGACTGAGCTATCCGTATATAAATGCCAATTTATTGGGTGAAATGGCCGGAAGATTAATACACACGGGAAATCATGGTAAGCTTGAATTTGATCAAGCAAATATATCAACAGCAATATTCCCATTAGCATGGATAGTGATAAAAGTGTCAGCTCCTCACATCGTAAAAGTAGGGGAAATTATATCATGGAAGTTATTCGTCATTAATCGAAGCGATACCATCGTACATTTATCATTTAAGCCTGTGATGTTTAAAAGTGACAAAGAAGAATATGAAAATGATTTGCACAAAAATGGTAAACTTTTGTATTTGGATGGAGATGTGAAAGTTGGTCCATTAATGGAATCCGAATGTTTGAACGGTGCTCTTCACTTCCTAGTATTGGAAAAGGGTATACTTAAGTTTGAAGCCCTATGCGTAACGGATCTTGTAACCCAAAAGATGAGTATATTACAACCCATTCCCGAATGTATATGTTATGCGTCGACATCACCGTCCCCAGCTTTCCAAAAATCCCCAAAAACTTCTTCAATTTAACCCCTTGCACTCCCCCAAACAAACATTCCTCCCCGTACCCCGCTGGCCGGGCAACCGTCACACCCTGTCCAATTGCCCGAGGTCCTCCCGGTGATCACGTGCTTCCCGGGCACATCGGGGGAAGCCCGTGCCGTGGGGCCGAGCCGAGCCGAGCCGTGCGGAGCGGAGCAAACTTTGTCGGGAAGACGATTGTTGCGCATTCGTGAAAGTTCAGGCTTGAAGACTACCGTGATACTTGTGCATTTACGCTCGTTTGCTTGCTCGCCTTTACAACGTTTGCGACGTATACTTAAGGGTTTTGTGTATAGTGTGTACGCGCCGTCCCTGTTCCCGTCCTGCTAGTTTTTTTGCAGCACAGACTATCCGTGTATCTACAATATTTCATTTGTCAAAAAATTATTACAGTTTTATTCCACGCCTAAAATGTCTCTGGCAAACAAACTCACAATCGAGGATCTTGACCTCAACGGAAAACGGGTTTTGTTACGTGTAAGTTAACATCCTAGGTCATACACAAATATGCGATACCATCGCCATTCTTACCCAGTGCATTTTTTTCCCTTTAAAACGGCACGCGTGTAATATCATAATAATAATTCTGGTTTGTACAATCGTATATATCACTATACGTTACGCTACAGGTAGACTTTAACGTTCCGCTGGACAAAAATCGAAAAGTCACAAATTTACAACGAATAGAAGCCGCCCTTCCAACCATCAAGCATGCCTTAAATAAGGGTGCTCAATCCGTAATTCTCATGTCACATCTGGGGCGTCCGGGTGGTAAGGTTAACTATGAATACTCTCTGGGCGTCGTTGTTCCCTACTTAGAGGAGCTATTAAGGTGTCGAATTCACTATTTACCTGAATCAACCGGTGATCCTGTTCACGCTACCATTCAAAATGCCGCTCCCGGGAGTATTATTTTACTGGAAAATTTACGTTTTCACCCTGAAGAGGAGGGATACAGTCTCGATGAAAATGGCAAAAAAGTCATGGCTGATCCTGCGTCCATTGAAAAATTTCGCCGGGAGTTGACCAGTTATGGGGACGTATACGTTAATGATGCATTCGGTACAGCCCATAGGGCGCATTCAAGCGTGGTCGGCATAAAATTGGATCAACGTGCGGCTGGCTTGTTGATGAAAAAGGAATTGGAATATTTTGCCAAAGTTTTGGAAAATCCAACCCGCCCATTTCTCGGTATACTGGGTGGCGCTAAGGTGTCCGACAAAATCTTGTTAATTGAAAATTTACTTGACAAGGTTGACAAGCTAATTATCTGCGGTGGAATGGCTTTTACGTTTAAAAAAATACTGGAAAATATGAAAATTGGGGACAGTTTATTCGATAAAGCTGGCAGTGAAATTGTTCCTAAATTGGTAAAGAAAGCTGAAGACCGCAATGTTAAACTAATCTTTCCCGTGGACTTTGTGACTGCGGACAAATTTGCCGCTGATGCGACAACTGGCTATGTAACGGATGCTGAAGGAATCCCGGATAAGTGGATGGGTCTAGACTGTGGTGCTAGGTCAAGTGAACTGTTCGCTGCTGAAATGAATGATGCACAAACTATTTTGTGGAATGGACCACCCGGCGTATTTGAGTTTGAAGCATTTTCCAAGGGAACGAAAGCCATGCTGGATACGGCTGTTGAAGTTTGCGCGCAAGGAAAAACTGTGATTATCGGAGGAGGAGATACTGCAACGGTTGCGTTCAAGTATCAAGTTGAAGATAAATTGAGCCATGTAAGTACGGGCGGAGGAGCAAGTTTGGAGCTGCTTGAGGGAAAAGTGTTGCCTGGTGTTGCTGCGCTGTCTGAGAAGCCTGCTGGGGCATCAGCTAAATCCGGTGCGCAACACTGAAATAGTATTAGCGTGCACGTTTACGGTGACTTTGATGCAGCTTCAACAAGTCGCATTTCATTTCTGTTGAGTAGTTAGTAAAATTTACACTATATGGATAAATTGTGATGAGTTTACTGTGCAAGGCGTGTATAAATGGGCACATGAATTTACCTTAATTCTTGGGCAAAGTCTTCCTGAGCATCGTCATCGTCCCAACTCTCTTCCCAAAGGTGAGAGTCTTCTTGTGGAACAGCCGAATCTTCCTCTTCCCAGTCTAGTAATATGGTCGAGTAGGTTAGCGATGATACATTTACGCAGATGGATACTTAGTTGTGCGCTGACCGTCCATGGGAAAATCTTCAAACTCATCATCTTCTTCAAGTGGGTCGAAACCATTTTTACTCGCACTCTCCTTAACTACAACTGCAGCCGTTACAACTTCGGAAACTTTAACCTCCCGTCCGCCCGACTTTTCCTTTGCATTACCACTGCCGCCTATCGTCATTGTGTAAATTTGGCGTGCACACGCGTCGAACAATCAACTTAACCTTAACAAATGTATAAGTGGAGGTACACCTTTACGCGTACATATCTTATCAACACACACGGCACAAAATTTGCAAATTTTCTCAGAGAAAACGTAGAAAATTAGTTTAATCCAACGTTAACTTCTGTCACCACATCGCGCTCCAACGTATCCTCGGCCGTCCGGGGCACGTGGACTGATGACTCAGCTCCCACTCATGCACGGAGGTGGAGGAGGAAATTTTGTATAAACGTTGCGGGGAAAGGAGTCGATGAAAGTAGTGAGGATAATGACCATGACATTGTGTGAAGGTTGCCCATTTTGTCGGATAGCATTGACTAGCAATTTTAAGGATGGTGAAGATATTTTGAATCCTGATATATCAGTACCCAAGGATGAACACGATCGTGATGAACCGTTAAAAAGTACTACGATTAATGAAGCAGCGGTGTATGGTAATGATGGGTTAATTTTGGGACGTCACGAAGCGGGGGACGCGTATACATTGATATCTACGCGTGCTTGTATTGCGTTTCTGGACATACTTCCGCTTGCACCAGGGCATATATTACTCATACCGAGAGAGCATGTTGAAACGTTGGATAAGATTACAAGCGTGCAAGTATCGCGTGAAATAGGTAAATACGGGGAGAAAGAAGGGTCGGACGTATACTGTAATTGCTTGCAGTACAGGAGCCCCTGGTTTATTTGAAAAAGTTAATTGGCTAACATCATGAATGTATAATACAAATGCGTACGCTGAGGTACTTATTCAGGGTTTTGGCTTAGTGTGTTATCACGAGCGATTACTCGCGTTACGGGATGCGTTAACTTTAACGTTGTGCAGAATAACGGTGCGATTGCTCATCAAGTAGTTCCTCATGTTCACTATCATATTATTCCACGACCATTACCCAGTTCTATTCCTGCCCGTGATCCCGCTCGTTGTCCAGCCCATAATATACGATCAATATTTGGCAATGGATATCGCGATGAATTGGATCCTGATGCTGCTACTATATTTGTACGTGATATGCGACGTCAAATTCGCCACGAATTACGCGCTTTACGCGCTAAACTTTAATATTAGTATAGTGTATTTATACTTGCGTATAGTTTAGCTGATCCCTTTAAATGTAAATATGTAAAGATCCTCCTTTTATACACTCTCTTTGATTTTCCACCCACGCCACTTCTTGCCATAATAAATTTCCAGGTGTTAACCAGCTAACGCCCCGACTATTGCGTAGCCCAATTGACCGCGAAATCGAGTCTGTCCAACCCACAACTCTTCCCAAATCATCCACTGACCGGCTCCTCGCCCACCCGCTCCGCGAATCACGTTACACGGAATTCCAATCCTCGCTTACCTAAGCCTCGGAATAGTAAGAGCCCGCGGGGGAGAAGGGCTGGGGGGGGGGGGGGGCCCCGGGAACTGCCGGGGGGGGGGGCAGGCGGGTGGGCCCCACGCCCCCCCCCACCCCCCCCCCCCCCCCCCCCCCC
>WMKJ01000037.1:0-107798 GCA_009733715.1 Herpomyces periplanetae | reverse complement strand
AATGGTGATTTTGACTTGGATTGCATTTCCACCAAGTCGTGAGTTAACTTGGTCTGTTCTTGTTGTTCGGTATTATGCACAGTAGCAATCGACATTGGCTCCATTTTCAATACACTACGATGTCCGTATAGTAAAGGTACAGCTAGTACTTGTCGCAACCTGCGACGTACTTGTATATCTTGACTCGCAACAACGTATCGATTCTTATTATCATTTCCATCTAATGTACCACAAATAACACTTTCTAGACATTCGAGTGTGGTAAGTGGTTCAGCGAGCAAATGGTGATTGCATCGTCTACGTTCATACTTTTTAGCTTGTTCAACCAACTGGGGATTTAATGGTGGTGGAAGAGCGTACAAATGTCGCATACAACATTGTGTTATCACTATATAAATCCGAATTTTTCAGTAGTGGTAAAAGTCCCGTTAGTATCGTTAGTTACCCCTAAGCTTGTAAAGAGTGTAAATCATCGACAAGTTGTTCTAATGTTACATCTTGCATACTCGCATCCTGGGGATCATATTTTAAGCTAAGGGTGGTAGGATCAAAAGAGGCAGGATTTAGTGATGACGAATTGACAGGTGTATGATCGGTTGAGTGTTTTATACGACAAGTTTGTCCATGAGCCCGGGCATCGTATGCTATGATAGTTGAGCGTGGCATTGATTTTCGCAGGGATTTGGTGAGCAATGCGAATGACATGGCTGACGATCCTGCGCCATGATGTAACAAGATTAAGGAATCCGAATTAGAATGTGATACTGGACATTTTGAAAATTTATTGTTACTATATCGTAAATTTATTTGATTTGAAGGTTCATGAGAAGTTGGAAGATTAATATAAACGTGAAAGCGTAATAATGCGGATAAAGTATGGGGTGGTTCATTATTAGAGGATGCAGTAAAATGATTTGATTGATCAATGAATAGTTCATGGGTAAAGTATTCTGACCAGAGGGGTAAACCAACCTTAGAAGATTCCATCTGATAAAAACGCTGGCGTGAATAGAATAAAATCTGCAATTGTAAAGATATGAACAGATTAGTTTGTGCTTGTGCGAGCAATCGAAAGGAAAAATTATGGAAAAAAATTTCGCGAAATCAAAAATCTAGTCACATGACGTGCCAAAAAATACGAGACGGCGTGACGTCATAGCCAACGGAAATTTGGATGCGTTGATTATGTAATAAAGTGGACAAGTGACTATGAAAGTGGGAGAATAACGAAGCAGGATGAAGAATTTGTGAAGAGAAGTTGTAAAGTTTTAGTATTTACGAGTTAGATTAAAAGATTCAGGAAACATTGCGAGTTGAATTTCAAGGGAAATCAAAGGAATATTGTTTTGAGGAGGTCGTTGATTAGGGTAACGTTGCGGTATTAATGATGATGATGGTGATAATGGTAGTGAATGTAAATGTAGATCAACTGTATACACTGACGTACAGGCTTACATGGAGAATAGGTTAGCAATTTTAGATATGAAGGACGGCAGAAAGCAAGGAAATTCGGACAATCCGAGTAATATTATACTACGGTTCCAAAGTCGCGTTGGACAATTTAGATTATCGACTGAAGCGGGCAAGACATTTGGGGACTTACGCACAAATATTTATGAGCATTTGGGGCAAAATGTTGACGTTGATAGTATACAACTGTCGGGGGATACATTATCAAATTCACCATGCTCTCTCAATGATTTGGCGGGGAAGACGGTTGCATCAGTTGGTCTTTCGCACGGGGATATGGTAAAGGTAGACTTTCGTACACGGGAAGTTGAAATAAACAACAAATCGACCGAAACTCAAGAATTTGACCAATCAGAACTGGATAATACTTTGGATGGGAAAGACGGGAAAATTTACCGGGGAATAGACGTTAAAATGTGTCGGCATGGCAGTAAAGGCATGTGTGATTATTGTATGCCTTTGGAGCCTTGGTCACCGGAGTATTTGGCACAGAAAAACATTAAGCATATGTCATTTCACAGTTATTTAAGGAAACTTGATGCGGGAAAAAATAAAACGGGAGCTGCAAATTCGTATATGGCACCCCTAACGGAAGTTAACTATTCTGTTCGAGCAAACTGTCCATCAGATCACCGACCTTGGCCAGAAGGGATATGCACAAAATGTCAACCAAGCGCCATAACGCTGCATAGACAATCATTTCGCATGGTGGATCATGTAGAGTTCGCGTCGGCGGAAATGATTGACGCTTTCTTGGAATTTTGGCGCAAAACTGGCTGGCAAAGAATAGGATTTTTGTACGGACATTATGAAGAGTATGAGGAAGTACCGTTAGGGACAAAGGCTGTAGTAGAAGCAATATACGAGGCTGAACAAGTCAATGAAACTGACGGGCTTAAGCTAATTGAAGATGTGGCATGTCAACCGGATTCAGATGTCAATCAAGTGGCGAAATTATGCGGATTGGAATTGTTAGGAGTTATATTTACAGATTTAACGGATAGTAGAAGAGGCGATGGACAGGTGGTATGCCGTAGACATGTTGGATCATACTATTTATCGTCTTTAGAAGTGATATTTGCAGCGCGATATCAAAGTCTATACCCACGTAGAACACGATGGAGTGATACTGGTGTTTTCGGATCAAATTTTGTGACCTGTGTAATTAGTGGCGATGAAGTTGGACAAATTGGCATTATGGCTTATCAGGTATCGAATACGGCTGTTGAAATGGTTAGAGCAGATATAATAGAAGCATCAGCCGAGCCTTCGGTGATGCTGGTACGTGAAGAAGATGAGTATAATGATGATAATGATCAAGTGAACAATGGAGAGGTTGGAGGGAAGAAACGAAGGTATAAACGATATTGCCCGGAAGTATTTTTTCGGAGGGTCAATGAATACGGCGTCAAAGTTATGGAATCTGGAAAGCCAGCATTTCCAGTAGAATATTTACTGGTAACACTGACTCATGGATTTCCAAATAGCGCAAGTCGAGCAGTATTTCGTAATGGATTAGCGCATTATGAGAAAATCGAAAGGGGAAGTAAAGGGAGCGCATTCGAGTTCCCTATAGAGAATCGGTCGGCGTTAAATTCAATTCAAGACGTTGGAGCAGTGAAGAGAGTTATCGAGACAATTGTTCGCGGGTACACACATGATGAAGCAGTGAAACCTAAAGATGAAGATTCCTTTGAACAAACATGGCGACAAGCTTCCAACTTTCACTTTTTGACGTATTTGTGGCGCATGGGAATTCTTAGTAAGGTAAGCCAGACATTGTGGCTGTAGAACAACGTGTGGCTAACGCAAGTGATGGGGATGTAATGTGTAGGAGGAATTTGGGGTTATGTGTGAAGCAGCGACACGTGTTTTTTCGGGTGAATTAGAGATGAGAATTGAAAGGAAATTGTTTGATTCGCCGGGGTGGGCAACATTGGTGGAAATCTGCCGGTATTGTTAATAGTAGATTGAAAACATTGACGAGGGGAGAACGTGATGAAGATGAATATGTTAGAAATGCGGAGAGAAGTTAATTAAAGTAATTATAAAGTCTAGTCTAACGGCGAATTGAAATAAATTAATAAGTTAAAAGACAAATATAGCAATAAAAATTAGAGTGTACGTGTTCATGAAGTAAAACTATCCAGAATTCCACGATAATCATCAACCCACTTAAAAATTCCTAGATCGAGCCCGTAATCCCACAGAAATGAACTTAGCCCACTCCAATTCTGATTATTAATCAAAGATGTGGATACGAATGACAGTTGTCACGTGAGATATAAAAAGGAGCGGATATACATATAGCCGGATGTGGAGGGGTTAGTGACGTCATTTGGGGTTTAGAGTGTATAAGAGGGAAAAAGTTAAAGGAAGAGGGGAGGAGTATGATAAAGAGAAGAGAGTAGAATGGAATAAATGAAGAAGGGTGAGGCAGCGTGTTGATGCGAGAGAGGAAGAGTATACTTGAGTGCGCGCTTGTGCGGGATGTTTAAGGCTAATGAGAGAGTATAGTTGGATGAAAGAGGTAGTGAGTAAACGACTTGTTACGGTTAGGAAATACAAATTTGATTGTACGGGAAACGAAGTTAGCAATAACTGGAGGAAAAACGTTGAAGAAATTTCTAGAGGGGCTGGAGTGTGCGTGGGTACATACGAGAGAAAAGGGATACCAAAAATTACAGAAACAATAATAAATGTCTACTAATCCGTCCACCAAACCGATTTTACCGCCGGTTGGAGTGGCGATATCCGGGGCGATCGGGGCAGTACTGGCTAATGGTTTGATTTACCCGTTGGATATAATCAAGACACGAATCCAAGTCCAAGAAAAAGAAGACGGGGACGAGGAAAAACATGAGATAAAGGAAAATGGTAACGTACAGTATAACGATACGTTGGATGCATTTAAAAAGATTATTGAGCAAGAAGGGATAGCGGGCTTGTACGCTGGAATAACTGGATCACTGTTTGGAGTAGCGATAACCAATTTTGCGTATTTTTACTGCTATAGCGTGGTAAGACAAAGTTACCTTTATGCATTACGATTTCGGAAGATAAGAAGTAATTCGGGACATGATAAGTATAATGCGAATTTGGGAAATATTGGAACCATTGCAGAGTTAGCGTTAGGGGCGGTAGCGGCAGCAATGGCACAGTTATTCACGACCCCAGTTAGTGTTATTACGACAAGACAGCAGACGGAACGAGCTTCAAATGAATTGGAAAGAAAGGGATTTTGGGCGACGGGTCTAGAAGTTATTAGAGGAGAAGGAAACGATGATAAGGAAAAGGGTAGTGAACCTGACGTGAGAAATTTGTGGAAAGGATTAAAGGCTAGTTTAATATTAGTGATTAATCCTTCAATAACGTACGGAGCTTACCAAAGGTTACAAACTTTAAGAGGCGCATGGTACCGTTTAACAGAGTCGAGACATCATGGTAAAAATATTCAGGGATCTGTCAAGGATGATTACAAACAAGATTGGAGTAGAGTACCCTTATCACCAAAGGAAGCCTTTTTGTTTGGTTCATTATCCAAGTCGATAGCAACATTAGTGACACATCCTTTGATCATAGCAAAAGTTTGCATGCAAAGTGGCAAATCTTTTAACGAGTGTAATGAACAAACCGAGAATGATAAAGTGTATGAAAGGTCAAAGAATGGAATGAAGAATATACTTGAAGCAATTTATAAACAAGACGGATGGACTGGATTGTACCGAGGATTAGGGCCGCAATTATTGAAAGGTATACTAGTTCAAGGCATAATGATGATGATGAAAGAAAGAGTTGAACGCTTCATCGTATTGCTATACACCATTTTACGCCGATACAAAGCAAACCTGGCACAGTGAAGCGTACTGCCTTGTATGGCAGAGGAGACGATGCTGGAATTACCCAGGCCTAAATTGGTTTGGATCGGGGGAAAGGGAGAAAGGGGAAAAGAATAATTTAATCGTAGTGCAGATTTGCAGAACGTAGTTTGTACCAATGTATTGCATCGAAAATGGTGTAGAATAGAGAATAAACTATATGAGCCGGAATAATGATAGGGAGAGGCCAAACTTGCCAGGATCGATTCCTAATTGACAATATCATTAAAGATTTCGCATTGTTTTAGATTAGTAGATTGTTTTAAAGTAGCGTAAGAGTTATGATACGCGTAGGTATAACTGAACTTCTGATAATCACATTTAAGATATTTTTAACATACCAATCAAGAGGTAAAACGAATGCACCGAACCATGCTGCTACAAGTGACGATACTACGGGAAATGGAACGTTTATCGGCGGGGATACGGTTGCAGATGTATGGGAAATTTGATCGAGAATAATTTTTGCAATCACACTACCGTTAAGTAGTGCAAGATGAATTCCAGCGATGAGAGAAGATAGTGTAAACGGCGCAGCAAAGGCTAATAGTATAAAGTAAAATATACCTATACTGAGAAAATCACGATGTAAGCTAAATGATGTTAAACAAAATCGAAGGATAAATGTGCCAGCGCAAAGATAAGCGTAGGTTGGCTTAACGCGCAGTATTAACACTGCTAAGGGTAGTATTAACAAAGTTACGTGATAAAGAAATTCGTATCGATCCCGTTCACGATGGATTGATTGTCGTTGTTGAGTAATTAATTTCCGCGTATGGGGAATTGATTGTTCGTTTAATGTCATGTTCATTAAGTTTAACGTGTTGATTTAGTGCGATATTAATGGAAAACTGTATGAAACACTTTGTGCTGTGCAGCCTTTTTTCCGCACGAGAAACGAGTCAACTAAAATAATTTGTATAACTTAAGTTGCTCGATGACTTGTATCTTAGCACGCACAGTCCGCCCGCGAAATACCGGGTATCGTGAGTTAACCGTGTTGCATTAATGCAGCAATTAGTCGTAGCCTTGTATATTTTAGTGCATAAAACAAATGTCTTTTTTGGGCTTACCTTGTTAAGCATGTAAGAATAAATTAGGCTACACTACGTTCACGATACCGGAGAGGAGATTGGAAGTGTGGATATGTAGGTTTACCGCTTAAATAGCTTGAAGGGAAAATAAAAAGGGTGGAAAAGTAAGTTTGACCATGTTGGAATCTTTACATAACGCCCGAGTTTACAGTCCAGACATGGTAAAAATTCATGTAGCTAACGTCATAAGAGTGTATCCGACGACAAAGGTTTACGAGAATGGGTGAGTATGTTTCACGGATCATCGTCAAACATGATTGATCGGCCGCGATAAGAAAAGCGAACCCTTGCACGTTCTTCACGTAGTTCATGAATGCTCATCTATACTATACAACTTTACCATTTACTCGAAACCAATTATGACCAGCCCGAGTTTAATCATCGCCATATTCAAAGGTAAGAGTGCTGGTTAACTTGACGAAACAACGGGTTATTCTGCTCGTATACACGTTAAGCAACAATTAGAAGTGGGACAGTAATGCAGAATGAAGTTAACCTGAGAAACCGACAATTTCATGGAAAAGTTATACATTTGATCGGATGGAGTAATGCAATAAACCGGTAGATGAATACGTGTTACGGCTATGAATATTGTAACTTTACTATACATTTAACCATTTGGTTTGAATGGTAAGATGGATTAACCATCATAACTCTTACATTTTCCAAACCTTGTTTTGTTAGAATTTCCGTTGTACATACATACAATGTAACGCAATTCAATGTCGTGATATGCTGTATTCGGATAAAATTAGTTTGAAGAATGAATACCATCATACTGCAGCTCAACGAGTGTATGCTAAACCTTGTAAGTGATTGAATTTTGGAAAACGAGAATAGATATACTTTAAGTGTGTATGGGTAAGTCTAAACGCATGCAACGGGTTACAAGTGTACGGTGTGTAACGGTCATGAAAAGTCGGTTTCCAATGGAGAGATTTTGATATACACGATATAATGTACGTTTAATCAGATGTTGTAGTTGGTCGTTTGTACAAAGAAGATGTGTTGTATGGTTTTGACTTTGGAGAGTGTGGAAGATGCTTAAAGTGTATTCTGGGTGAATTAAGTGAACCGATTCAGCTTCGTATATACGGAAAATTTAACAATACACGTTTGTGCGGGGTGGTTATTCGGTCAGTGGAAATCATAGCCACAAAAATTATCCTAAATCATCTTCACCGGAACTTCAGATTCGCGCTAATTATATCAAGGTCACTTCACGATGAGGTAGCAGTTATGCTGGTTTAGTATGCGTATGCAGCGTACAGCTGTTGCGGCGGGTATAACCTGAAACATATCGCAAAAATTATTAAGTTTATCTATACAACTTTATCTTACTTTTTGTTGTTTTATCGAATCTTGAACAGTTCTGTCCTGTCATGTCCCGTCTCGTCCTGTCATATTGTAGAGTAGGCGGTGAAAATTCTTCAAGTATAGGTGAATCGTGCATTAGGATATATTCTAGGGTTTGCTTAGCGTAGGTGAGAAATGATTACCATTTTCTCTACTTAATGACTAGTGTAGATGAATAGATAAGTGAGAATTCAAACTGTCTGGCTATATAGTATCGCGACCATTTGCGATACTATGCGATGTGTCGCATAGTATCGCAAACCTGGATGATTGCATTCTACCCCTCTGTAATGTTCGTTTTATGAAAGGCAGGTAAGTGATTCTTGGGTTTAAAAGTATTGTGTTAACGTCAACTTTTGACCCTAATCTCACCTTAACCGTGTTACGCGCAAGTTCAGAATTGTTTTACGTTTGAACATTACGCACTTGCACACGCCTGACCCACTCTCGAACATGGTTGGGAGTATCCAGCAAGCTGTCATACTGATAAACTTGCTATAGAAAAATTTAAACGGGTCGTTAAAGCTTAGTGTACATACTGGTATCGTGAGAAGTAAGTTTGATACGGTAATCTTTTCAATTATGCCAACTTGGTGTTAATACTCGTTGGTTTAAGAGTGGAAATATCATCGATTAGGTCTAATTCTACATATCGGAGCAAAGTGACGATGCTGGAACATTGACTGATGGATAGGACGGGGGCTGGTGGATAAGAGCAAAAGACTGAAAGCTGGATCAAGTGTAGGCCCAGGTCCCAATCGAATTCCAATTGCCATCACAACTCCAATCGCAATAGCAATCCCAAACACCAACTCCATCACCAGTCCCCTTCCACACATTCCTCCCAATCAACCCAGCTGCCGCTCACCTGACCATCGCCCAACAGTCGATACTGTACCGTCCTGCAGCACTCCCGTAATACCGAAAGTAATCCAGTTTGCGAGGCCTGACTTGGTCGTATTGAATAGGCCGAAAGGAAATCAGGAATTTGGGAATTTGGGAATCTCGGGATCTCGGGATCTCGGGATCCATACGAGCGGGTTCCGATTGTCAGGCCAACTTGCTACGCATTCTGAATCGGAGGGTTTTTATCACGTGCCAAACGGATGGACATCAGCTGATGGGTTAGCGTGGGACGAATTACGGGAGATAATGAAACGGAGATTTTATAGGTGCGTACACATGCACGCAGGCATTTCCGCACATTATTACTTTCGTTAGTGTTCAGGCTTGTGACAAATATTCATTGGTTTATTGTCAATTCACTTGGTCGTAGGTTAGTCGATCTGACAATTTTCCCTTTTCCGTGAAATATCGTTTAATTTATCAAATGATAGCGTATTATTTAATAAAATCATTGTGTACATATTTTCACAATCATTGGGCAAATATATGTGTCGCATCTCGTTCAACTACATTTTATTCACGTAAATCATCATAAGTTCACCTGCATACTATCCAACCCACGGCAGATATTGGTCTTATTATTCGATAGTTACATTATTGTATACAGCCAGAGCAAACAATGACATTGTCATTTAGTAGGGTTAGTGAGCCAAAGCATGTATCGGTAGGCGCACGTCACATCAACCAAATGTATTCCGAATCGCTTGCAAAAATTAATTATACAATCATCTAATAATAATGTTATATTAACATCCGTGAGTACAAAACCCATGCCAAATCATTGTCTGTAATTATTCTTTGCTACAGCAAAATTTGGCTATGCCACTACACGGTAAAGCTCACAAAGTTTTACAAAGTGTCACGTGTAATAATGGGATTCTGTAATATGTTTCATGTACCAAAGCCAAATCCCCAACAAACCTGGCATGTGAATATACCTAGAAAGCCAAGAGAATGGGGGCGATGTGAGGTAAGGTAAAGTGAGGTGAGGTGGGATGAGCTGAGCTGATTAGGGTTGATGAAATTGGTTAGTTAAACTTACCAGCTTAATTGTCGTGATAGTGTGAGGCTAGAAAATGTGTAAATTTTAGTGGTATACCAATTACAGTCCTGTGATGCAAGCTGACGTCGTGATGCAATACAGTTTGGTGAAAACATGACAAGAGAATACTTTTCAAATTTGATTTACAAAGAGCGGAGTAAAAGAAGAAGATGCACATGTTGATTACTAATACATTGTAAAAAGTAGTATAAAAGTCACCGGAATTGAGAGGTAGGCAAGCTCCCAAAGCCGAGTATATTGAGTATTAAGGGTTACGCGGAGGTGTGAAAAGAAAGGTAAATAAGGGTCAAGGGAAGGGGTAAGTACATGGGTTGGTGATTAAGGAAATAGATTAGGTGGAGAGATAAGTTATCGGGGACGAATGAGGGGATGAGTGAATGAATGAATGACAAAACCAATATTCACGTTTATACGTTTGTATTGCAATTTGAGATAAAGCAAAAAGACAAAATATAGTGGGCAAAGGTAAACGGTACAGTGAAGGGGGGAAGCTCTGCCCGAGGGGACGAGGAGACAAGCATTAGCGTCAAACAGGGATCGGAAGACATGAGTAAGCAATAGGAGGAGAATATATAATTAGAAGGGTTTCGCATTAGACAAATCAAAGAACACGGTGGTTTGGGATGATTATAAAAAATGGTTTAATGAAATTAGGAGAAGAGTGGACGCTGGAAATTAGATACTACGGTACAAAAATGATAGAGTGCAGAAAATAAGACTCGAAAGCACATCAGTTCATATTGAGCAGAGTAGGATAAGTGTATTAATTAAATATCCGGTTACTTAACCGGCAAAGGGTTACAAAATTACCAGCCGGACGGGGGGCCGGCTTATCTGCCGGATGGCTAGCTGACTGATTGACTGGCTAAAGCGTTGGTAAGTTGGAGAGTTGGCAAGCCAGAAAGAGATCAATAGGACAACAAACCGGTTGAATAGTTTATTAGCTAACGAAATGGAAAAAATGTGAAGTACAATAAATATCGTCCAAATGTATGGAACAGGAGAAACTTTTAAAAATAAAGAGCAAGAGCGAGTAAGTGCGTACGTGCATGCCCGAGTAAACGAAACAGCCATATAGCATAGATTACCCAATCAGGAATCTTGAATATTAGAGGAGAGTGCGGCGCTAAATTAAAATTACACGAGACGTAAGCCATTAAGCGAGTCAGCCTTCGAAGAATCGTGCACACTCCAATGAAAAACGAACTAAGCGAGCGTGATGAGGTAACCACCAACGCACTAACGGTTAACCGAGCAAGTGGTGATTCGCCATGTCAATGAACGTTCGTGTGGGTGCGTACCGTTCGCTCGTTCTTTGCTAGCTCTGTGTTGCCATGTACTGCCATGAGTTGGGGTATACGATAATGCTCGGAAAGAATTAACGTTTTTTCTTTTTTATTAGGCAAAGTTTCCTTATGCTCAATTCCGATTAATCAAGTGTATAGAACTCTTTACGCCAAATTTATGTCTGGTAGACTGGGTTTATTATGCTTGGCATGTCGGCTCCAATTCAATGTATAATGTTGAATTTCCGATGGAATTTGCGGCTGATAAACGGCGATTATCCAATCTTAAACACCCGTAACCGAGACATTCTCGACCACGATAACAGTTGATAATGCTGCAGATAAGTTTAAACAAGCTATTCATCCATTCATCCATCCATCCACCCCCGTTTACCTTTAGTCAAATCCATTACCTAGCTCCCCTGATATATATCCCTTGTAATTCATTGCTTCATATAGAATTATTCCATACTTCCCTCCTCACACGCTATTCCTGTCGTTAAATTTCTTCGTATACGTGGCTAATTACCTATACATAAAATCCCTCGTGATTGCGTGTATGCTCAAGCGACTATCCAGTTTACCAAGTAGTCGGGCATATACATGAATTTATACATCACAGTATCTGCAGTTGTCTCCGTCTCCCTCGCCACCTACATTGCCATTTTCACCGCTACCACTATCATCAATGCCATCCCCATTACCATCATCATCTTTTTCCTCACCCTCACCCTCACCCTCATCTCAATCCCCATCCCCTTACCCCTCCCGTCGTCCACGATCCTTATTTTCATCCTGGTGCATTAAGCGACACTCGCTCACCCATTCACTTCAACTGTCGTACGCTCCTTCTCTTCTCATCATAGATTATTAATCACACCCTCCTAAACACCTTCTCAACTCTATAAGAACCCAGTTTCCCCTCTCACCTCCCCTCACACAATTGTGTTTGGTTTTGCTCCTTTTCCCTCTTCTCTCGTCTCTTTATCGTGTTTCGGTTCAATGCTTGTTCTTTTAAGCACACTTCCACTCGTTCAGTAGCCTACTTGTCTTGCCCTCCACGTCTCTTCCAAGTCGTCAATTCGATAAATTTTAATCACCGAGTAACGCTATACCTCGTTTTCAACCATTTTTACCCTCCTCTTTCCTCTTATCGTTGTATACGTTCACTTACTTGTCTTTTCCGTGCTTGGTTTTGAATTTCTCGTATACTTGAACCCCTCAATCCCTCCTTTTTTTATCACCTCGGTACCTTCGCTAAAGCCTGCCTCCCTATCCTTGTGTGATTGAGTGTGCTGGCCCCTACCACCTCCCCTCTTCCCCCAATCACTCACTACTACTTGTCTTTGGCATTCCAATCCATCCAATTTTCATTTTTTACTCTCTTTGCTTTTTTCCTCTTAAATTTTATCCTTCTTCTACCCATTCATCACATTTAGCTATGCCATCCATTCTTCCACTTTTTGTTTTCTTTGCCACCGCTTATGCCGCCACCAATTCCTCTCTCTCTGTCCCGTCTAACATTGCTCCTCCGGGTCCCTCCGGTTCAGTTGCCTCCACCGTCAACAACGCCCCCGCAGCCATAGTTTCCTCATCGCCCAAAAACTTATCTTCCCCCGTTATACCACTCTCAATTATAAATAATAATACTTTTCCCGCTTCATCACTTCTTCAATCAAGTGGCATACTTTCTCAGGCCACTTTAACCAGTTTACCTGTTAAGCAATCTTTTTCCTTATCGTCATCCCCATCGTCACCACCACCACCACCACCACCACCACCACTTGTTTCTTCTCTATTTTCTCCCCTTTCACAGCCATCCCCTCAATTTATCACAGCCCCATCTCTCCCTCCTTCACGCAGTGAAAGCCTTTCTGGACTTCCTCAAACTATCCGATTTTCCCTTCCATCTGAATCAACATTGCGCGTCGCTGAGTCATCATTTGCTCCTGCCTCTGTTTTAACATCTCCTGTCGCTGCGTCAGTTGTCTCTAATCCTGTCCCTTTACTCTCTCCCTCGTCCCTCTCAGTTTCGTCAGCCTTAGGCACCTCTGCCTCTGAGTCTATTTCTTCTTTTGTCTCTTCCGTTTTCCGTTCATCACTCGTTTCTCTTTCGTCTCCCGCTCTTCCTCCCATTCCCGTTATTTCGCCCCCCACATCCGAGTCTGCTCCTGCCGTCGCGCCTACATTAACACCCATCCCCGTCGCCCTTCCCGCTACTGGATCGGAATCTGTGTCTTTTTCCATTCCTTCTAATCAACCCCCATCATCCATGAACTCTTTGGCTACTGCATTACTGAGCAGCAGCAGCGCTGCGCTGTCCGCTCTTCCCGTTTCTCCTATTCCGTCTCAAATCGTTTCATCTGCTCTCTCAAGTTTACCACCGATTTCTTTCCCGAGAGCTCCCTCTTCTGCTATAAGTATTGAGCCTGTTTCTTCCTCCCCAGTTATCATTGTCGTTCCGTTTCCTCCTGCATCGCCAGAGACTCCTCTTCCTCCAAGCATGGACTTGCCTTCAACTCTACCTGCTTCTTCTCCTGATGCCTCCTTCGCGTCACCCCCTTCGACTTCACTCAATAGCTCCTTGGCTGCTTTACCTTCTGTGATATTACCATCTGGTGGCATATCTACCGTATCCTTTAATCCACCTTTGGTATCAGCTACGCTCAACTCACCAGATGTTCCCCTGCCCTCGCCTATTCCTTCATTTTCTGAAACGATCTCCGCGTCTACTCCTTTCACATTTCCGTTTCCATTTCCTATGCCAACTATTTCCTTACCGAGTAGTTTGGGCTCAAATATTATTCAGGATCCTTCAAGTTTACCTGGCGGAAATGTGATGCCTCCTATGGATGAACTTTCTACTCTGTCTGATCCTTTGAACTCTCTTACTTCTGCTATCATCCCGCCCCCTACGCCCCCTTCTTCATTTCAATCTCCCCCTCTAGCAACTTCTGCTCCAGTGGTCAGTGCACCTACGTCCTTGCCATCCCTAATTACAACTAGTCAGTTACCTCGTACTCTGTCTTCAACTGATGCTCGAGGTTCAACGTTTATCACAACCTTTACGCCATCCGCATCAATGGTGTTATCTCTAATTATTACCACCGAGGTTTTAGCAAATGGTCAGACTGATATCATTACTCGTTACGATTACGTTTATCCAACTCCTATGGGGGCACTTGATGGGATGCCAGGTGGTAATGGCGATGCTCAGTCTGCATCGTCCAATGGGTCCGCGATAAATGGTCCGGCCCAGTCTTCATCTGCAACGTCAAATGCCAGTTTGTGTATGCGTTTACTTCTAACTGTTTTAGCATTGAGCGTTGTCGCCTTGAACATTTAACACTCATTTTTTACGCGCATGAATTGTGTGATATGGAGTTGTGAAAGGGTGGTTATTATATGCCACATATATTCAGCCTTGGAGGTATAGGAAGTATGAGTAAGGTGGTTGTGTGTTTGAAGGTCGATAAATTTTTGGATATTAGCACGTTTGTTTTGGGGTAGGATGTACGCCGCGCATTGCACTATACGTATCTTCTGGTATGTTTTGTGAGGCTCCCTTTTGTGCGTGCTTGTGTGAAATCTTGCGTTAAAATACGCCGAAAGTTTGTCGTACAGACGTGCGTGTTCTTTTTTTTTTGGCTAATTTAATCTACTAGCTTCACTTTGTTAATACAACAACGGACTTTGATTGGCGGTCTTGTTTGCTCGGGTCGGTTTCGGTATTGCCGTGAAGCTGTGCGTGGATCTTGTGAATATATTTGGTTTAGCAGTTTATTTTTGTCGAACAAAATTTGTTTCTTTCACTCGACAACCGGCTAATCAACCAACCGACAGACCGACTTTCATGTGTCAACTTGGTTCAGCATATTGGCTTTGGTGATCTGCTAGTAGTATAGGTGGTTTTTGTGCTTTTGAAAAATCGAGAGTATGTGTGTCTACCAGACTTGAGCCTGCGGACCGGCCGTGGTGGGGTTAAGTTATTTTATCTCTTCCTGGTCACGTTGTGCTATTTGCTGAGTGTTGCATGAATGTTACATTCGGTGTAGCCCAGCGCAGTATACTTGTCTGAAATATGGGCCAACGTTACTCTCCTTATTCTTCTCATCATCTCGGCAGCATTTCAAGCGTCTCCGTTTCTTAATATTGTTTATTTGCGTTTCATTGAGAATGGAGCGTGATACCCGGCCTGTTTTTCGCTGGGTAATTTCCTCCCCCTTATTTTGACGTGATTGTGATTTAACTGATACAAATACTTTTTCCCCGATTTTTCCCAATTTACTTTGACTTATCCTGTGCTGGCGAACTGTATTTTGGTTAAATTTGCGTATTCGCCCTTAAATTTTCCCGTGAACCTACATCTGGGTGCATAATTTAATTAGCGGCATTTTTAATTTTAGCTCCATTTATATTAGTTCTTGTCAATACATCGAGATGTACTGATCTTCTGACTGTTTGAGGATAATCACTCCATGTGGTGGTGGTACTAACTAGTCTGGTGTGGAGTCAGTGGAGGATTACGCTTTGTGTATGACAGTAATTTATCATCGTGTGGAGCTATGCTCGCACCAGGTCGCGATGCATAATGCTGCACGCATAAGCTTTATGGTGCGAGGAACGCATGTCTTCCATAGTACCTTGACTTTGTGTCGTAACTCGGTGCCAATCGCGCGTGGATGCACTACAGGTCATGTCTACCAGTTTAGTCTTCTGAACCCAAAGTTCCTGTTAATTTACCAACTCTTCGGGTTAACTGCTGTTACGTCCTGTGCATCGTGTTAACGTGGTTTAGGCGGGTTCGCTGGTGTTGGTTTCTTGCTTTTTGCAACGGAATAGTACCCAACTTTTTAATTTTCCCAATTATTCATTCCCCATCCAAGATTTCTTTCCTACCACCCTGTAATGGAGTTAATGTACAGTCGCTTCAATTACCATTTCATCTTTAAAATTGCTCTTTTTTTTGAGTACATATTAAACGAGTGGATCCGGTAGCCCTGATTTCAGCTAATTTGTGCTCCTAAGCTCCTAATGTCGTCTTTCTTGTAAAAGCGCGTGCCCGCCCGCCCTGTTCAGGGTTGTTCATGACGACATTGCGTGTATCATATCTCTGCTGTCATTAATACTCTTCACTTTTAAATTGTTGGTCTATTACGCTATTTTTACAGTCACGAAAATCTCAATATCTTAGACTATTTCACTCGGCACCAATCATGTTAGCAATTGACTTGCCTAATTCCCGTAAATACCACTCGTCATTGTGACCTCATTTAATCGTAGTGTCTTATCATCCATTTGTTTGTGATGCTATGCATGCGCTTATATCAATCCGTCGGTTTTATGCAGAAATCGATTTTGATGGTTAATGCGCTGGTGGCTTTGAATTAACTTGGGTAATTGTAATTATTTTCAATTTCTTGTCTGCAAACATATGCGTATCATTTTATTTATACACAGGCCATACGCTGAAGCCTAGGTCGCATGCGAAATCCCCATTCAGACATGATAACTCAAATAGTATATCGTCTATAGCAAATGAATAAATGAACGCATACATCGTAACGTTTCCTCTATCGTGTTACATCAACTTACATGAATATATTCAACTGAATACAGCGGTTAATCCCCTTCTAGTAATCCAATTTCATTCATATAAAAGAACACCTACATTTAACCATCCACTTGACTCTGCATTCGCGCATCATGAAACACTGCGTTAAATTTACAATGTTGCTTGGTGCATTCATACTATTCTCGTCAAGGTGTCTCTATGTGCAAGCTCACCCGACTCGAGTAAGAGTAAATGGGAACTCCACACCCTTATCTCCAACCTCAAACAATTCCCCATCCATTCCCACTTCACCATATTCAGGCATGGAAGATTTGTTCCAGTACTTTTCAAATTCTCCATTGACACCCTCAGAGTCGACACACATGAATGGTATGACTAGCCCTTTAATATACACTTTGGCTGCTCAGTTTTCAGTTTAAAAAAATGTAAAAGCCATGTGAATACATATCCATTTACTATCACGCTCACATTTTTGACCTATCTGTACAAACAGATGCTCTCAGTGCTGCTCTACAGAATACACCAAACCTTACAGGATGCTTACCACTTAATCCAGATGATTGCTGGTACCGGCATCAACAAGAATTACAAAAGGATTACAATGATGACATGTCGAAAGATCTTTTTTATGTAGTCGAAAATGGTACGTTGAGCCCTTCTCCCAACACAGATACACATTATTACTCTATATAACAAACTGTATACGCCCTTATAGTATATTATCATATGGATAGCAATCCAACATTAACCAATTATTTCCAATGCCCAGGTTTAACGCGTTCATCACACTTCAATCTCATGTGCTACGTTAACACTAATACTTACGAAAACCGATGCTTAAACTCTAAAGGTTTGGAAAAGTTTCGCACTGCTATTGCTCGATTACGCGAGCAGAATTTACTACCATCGTGTTATGATAAACCCGCAACTCCTGCCGCAACTCCCCCAGGTGTTCACTTAACTTCATCAGATCAGAAAGCGACCGAAACTTCAACTGATTCAACCACCTCCACTTCTCTCTCACCCCTCCCTCCATTTGCACCTCCACGTCGCCAGAGTAAAAGACTCAAACTTGCCCCAATTAACATTTCCGGTATCTCGATGCCTAAAGATCCAAAGCCTAACTAGCAATTACTCATTTGGCCTCATGGTGTATTAAATCCACTCTGTTTCTCCCCTGGTGCAATGTACACATATAGGAATGAACCGTCAAATCTTCGTTGCTGCATTTATACTGTATTAAATGGTAAAATTTATATTTACGTACAAACGCTTATCCTTTTTCAATTCGTAATCTTTCCATGTCTTGTGCCATTTAATCCGGCTTTTGAAGCTTTCGTTGACCCAGTCCCTGCACGTATATTCTTGCCCTTGCAAGCAATATACTTATCCGTGCCCGTGCCCATACACTTTGCTACCGATCCTGTATGAATATGCCTCCGTTTACCCACTTTGGTTATGTGTTGTGTTTGTTCGCTCATTCGATCAATTCGCATACGCGACTTCCACGCTGCAAATCTTCCACTGTTGTAAGATGCAGGTAATAATACTCCAGATTCCCCTTTCATCATCTTTGCCCTACCCGGTGAATCATGCATAGAATACTTTTTAGCTTTACGATCCCATCGATAAACTTTACGATTAACGTTAACTCGATGAGCCTCAGCGTCATGACTCCACTCATCCCCCGGTACCGCTACACTCTTTTCATTCCATCCGTTACCCTTACCACTTTCATACCCAAGGCAATTATCATGATCAATCCACGATGCTTGACTCGACTTTTTCCCCTTAACTTGACAGTCCCGAACCCATCCCGAAACTTTCAATTCCGATCCCTCCTCCGAACCCTGCTCCGATACCCCTTCGGCTTCCCCTTCCCCCTCGGCCCGCCCCTCTCGCCTATGTTGCCGCAGTCCGTTCAACCCGTCGTCGGCTAAACTCCGGCCCGTCTTCCGCGCCCGCAGTCGCTGGGCAACCATTGTCACGTGTGAGGTGTCCCGTTGTAAACATTCGAAAATGGTTTGTTCCGGTTTAAATTTTCGTAAATGGTCAAGGAATTCTTCACGTTGTCTCGTTTTATCATGGATATTTGGTAAATCTTCTTGTTCGTTCTTTTTCTCAAACATTATATGTTCCTCGTATATACTACCTTGTGATATCATTTCTTTGCATCGTCTTACACTTTCTCCTGATGCTCCGGATCGTGTACGTATAAACATCCGCTCTCCCTTCTTATAAACTTCTTTTTGCGATCGCAAATCTTCCTTTAGACTAACAATATTGTTAACATGTTCACTCATCATTCCAACTTCATACTCGGGTAATCCTCCTATTACTATATCCCGTGTTAATGCTTCATCTTTCATTACACGAATCTTTTCTCCTTTGTCATTACGTCCACACCCTACAATTAACTTTCTTCCCAGGTAAACTTGCAGGTCCAATAAATAGGGTAGATCCGCTTCATTAATCAAATTATAACTCCATCCTGTACGTCCTGCTCGAGCTGTACGTCCTACCCTGTGTAGGAATAACTTCTGCTCACTGGGAAATCCATAGTTTATTACATTGGCTAATAATGGAATATCTATCCCTCTTGCCCCTACGTCGGTTACCACGAGAATGTTGGTTAGACCAGCGCGAAATTTGTTAACTTGTATACGACGTGCTGCTTGATCCATTGATCCATATACCCAGGACACAGCGTAATCAAACTCAAGCAAAAGCGCTGCAATATACTCGACTGCATGTTTCGTTGATACGAAAATAATCGTCGAATGTTTACTGACATTTTGTATATTTTCTCGGCTTAGTTTAATCAATTCATGTTTCCGCTTCGTTAATTTTTTTCCCCGTTGAATTTTCCTACGTTTGCTAATTGGTATCTCTTCATCTTCCCTGATTTTTTTTTCTACCGTGTCAAGTTGCTCTGAGCTTTCGTTGATCTGTTGTTTCAATCGCTCGTTTGCCGGTGTACTACCCGTAGGTATCCCTATAATTCGTTCAATAATGTATAACAAAGCTCCCTCTCGATCATCGCTACGTAAAGTAAAGAAAGCGCTGCGAAGATCTGGTGATATTTGGCTGTCTACATCTAAGCGTATTAAACGTGGATCCTGTAGTGATGCGCGAGAGAATTGTACTAAAGTATCAGGTAGTGTTGCAGAAAAAAGGAGAGTTTGCCGGTTCGCTGGTAATGATTCAAGAATTTGACCAATCTGAACGCTAAATCCCATTTCGAACAATCTATCGGCTTCATCAAACACAATGTATTTTACACTGGACAGTTCTAATCGCATTTCTACCATCAAGTGAACAAACCGTCCGGGTGTTGTTACTATAATATCCGGGTTGCTAAGCATTTCGGAAAACTGCTCTTCCATATTATCCCCGCCAACAAGAAGAAGTGAACGAAGGTCAGTTCCACGCGACATTTCACGCACAAATTTTAACGTTTGAAGCGCAAGTTCTCGCGATGGTGAAATAATTAAACTACGACATCCGTACGTAGCCGAATGCTGGCGCAATTTCGCAATCATGGGTAAAACAAAGGCCGCTGTTTTGCCGGATCCCGTTCGTGCCATTGCCACTAAATCTTTATGAGCCATAATCCAAGGAATGGTTTTTCGTTGAATCGGTGTTGGTACTGTGTATCCCTTTCGACGTATAGCTTGTAAAAGTGTATCGGGTAAATCGAAGCTTTGAAAGCCTCCACTTTTCTTTTTTTTATTTCCTACTTCATTCGAACTTCTATAATTCACTGTATAAACTAAATTATCATCTTCAAAATCGTCAATTTTATCATCAACTTCACCAAAGTCCAGCGGTTTTCTTTGATTAACCAGATCGTCGTTAACGTTTATCTGGGTGAGCAGTTGAGTGTAATCATCTTCATCTGCCCCGCCCACTGGCCCGACGTTCGAAAATTTTAGCATCAAGCACAACTTAATTTAGTTTACCCAGTAACACGAAAATTTAATCGGTAAAACTTAAAAATGCATTATGAAGAAATTATCTTTACGGGCAAATTTTCCCAATTCCTTTCCACAAATCCAAATCCATATCGGAAAATTGTCCACATGACTACTTACTAATCGTCTTCTGTTGCCCGTCACGTGTTTAAGAATGATGCCGCAAAAACTTTAGGTTTTGGAAGCGCGTTTGGGAAACGAAACGGTCAAAGTTCGTTAGACTTTGGCTTGCAAGGGCGTCGTGTAGGGAAGTGTTTCTTTAGGCGTATCAGGTTTAACTCTTGTTGGTCTCGTTACATTTTCGTGCACAAGTTAACGGCACATTGTTTGCGTACTCCCTCTCCCCTGTGCACATTTAGGTTTGTTTCGGACCAACTTACTACAACGGTGCAATGGGTAAATGTTAATTTGACTGTTTTAAAGCTGTATTATGGATGATCGCTAACTTGGAACTCTATTAGATTATGGATATGGTTATGGTTACGGCAGCGGTGGTGGTGGTGGTGGTGGTGGTGGTGGGGGCGGAGTCGTTATGAGAAATGGGATTGACGGCGGCGATGCAGGTGGAGGTTTTGTGATGGGCGGTAGCCAACAGACTCCGGGCAGTACAACTAAGGTGAATTGATGTATCACTTGGATTTAAGCATATTTCAGGGTCAAATTTTGGGTGCCAAAGGATACAATAATTTGCAATTAACCGTTATAATGCTTAAAATAGGGTTCAGCAAGGGATATTCTAAGACCTGTAACGATAAAACAACTTTTGGAAGCACGCAATATGACAGGTGATGATAGTTATAAGATTGATGGGGAGGATATTGGGTATATAACACTGGTAGCGCAGATTCGCAACATGTCATCACAAACTACAAAGATAAACTATCAAGTGGAAGATGGCACGGGTCGTATAGAAGTAATGTTTTGGTCTGACGGAGACCGACAGGAATTGGAGGGAGATGACCATAACGGAATGTCAAATCTAACAGAGAATATGTACGCACGCATATACGGTCAATTGCGTGAATTTAACATGCGTCGCCATGTTCACGCACTATCAATTCGACCGGTAAAAGATCTAAATGAAGTATTGTACCATTTACTTGATGCTACGGCTACCCATTTATACTTTACTCGTGGTCCACTGGTTCCCGTCACCACACAGTCGGGAAATGGAAACTTAACAACGGGGGGCATGAGTACACATGGTCAATCGTATCCAGGACAAGGTAAACCTTACACGGGCGATTCATACGCTGGCATACCAAACAATAATCGATCCATGAATGGCAATGCGATTCCACAAAGGATAGAACCAAAGCAACCGTCTTTACCTAATATTAGTCAAGTAGCGAAGAAAGTATTAGCATTACTTAAATCAACACAGTTACCCCAAGGTTTACACAATCAGGAGATAACTCATAGGTTACAAGCTAGTATATCCGAGATTCGCCTGGCGACCGAGGAACTTTGTCAGCTCGGTTTAATATACTCAACAATCGATGATGAAACGTGGGCAGTGTTAACTTAACTTTGCTCACGTTTACTGGTAGGTCAACAGGTTCAAGTGTGTACTTTGACTGGTGTAAACGTTTAATATGACAAGTGAACAATTTAACGGACTTATTTGCCCGAATTCTCCGGTAAATTCATGAGACGTTAACGCATATAGGTTGCCTTGATAACATTGATTACCTACCGGGACAGCGGGTCCCGCGTAGGTCAAATGATTTATTAACTTGTTCGATAATCTTTAAACGCAAATTTTCATGACCGGATTATAAGTTCTAAAATGTATGTATGTGTTAAGTAGTAATGGCGAACAATTGTACCGACAATGTATTGACGAGCACGTCCTGGTTAAGCAAAAGGCAAGGTGAAGTTTAAGATTATAAGTCCCCGGATGCGCAACCCAGACAGCCGCAGTTAACACAGCGGATTATATGTTCCTCTTTAAGTTGATCTTTTGGGACTCGACAAATGCACGTAGCGCGAAAGTTTGTCTCGTTTGATTGAATGCAACGTAAACAGCAAAGTTTTTCGTAGCCTTGCTTTTTCCACTTGGCAATAAGATTTCTATCCGCGTAGCCATTATTCAATAGGTAGTCATAGAGTTCTCGCGATATAGCTTCATGCTTGTAGTATAAATCGTAAATGTATCGTGAGCCTGATCATACCAATCGTTAGCATCAGTGAAAATTGGCGTAAAGGTATGCTACGTTAATGTATACATATAGAGGATAGTTTAGCTAACGTTGATGCGAGATTTGAAAAATAGGCCAGGTCGTTTCGTAGCGTTTTTTGCCCTCGGTGGATTCATTTTCAACTTCTTTCATACGATTTGCAAATTCGAGTAAAATATCTTCGATATCTTCGAAGCCGGCAGGAATGGGTTTACGACTCTTAGCAAACCGAGATGCCGCCATTTCGATCAACCTAACTTATACAATAAGTAGACAAATTACCACGAACTCTAGCCAGGCTCACGCGCAGAGTATCAAGGCACACCGTTAGTGGTAAAACTGCTTTGATCAATATTCGACATCATTTCAAGAGAATTAATCCTTTCCGACCCTCAAAAATTGCCGAATCCAATGCCCTTGTGGCAGTGCAATTATATAAGCATGATGGCATGTGTGTGGCTGGAGAGATGGTGAAAGTTTGTGGGTAGAGAGGGTGGTGGAAGTGTAAGGAATGGTCTGGTGATGATTGTGTAGATGTATGGACAGAGTAGGTGGCAGAAGATTTGTTCAAGGTAGTAAAATGGACCATTACTCTCAGGTCGTTAGGGGAAGTGGGAATTACCCAGCGAAAGTAACGGGAAGGGGTAAGGAAAGCTTGGAGAAGATTACGGGAGGAGACATGGAAATAGTTTGGTAAATAGTTATGCACAAGCGCACTAAAATGGTGTAAGATATAACAGGATTCCTAGTAGGGAGAATTCACGTGCGGATTTGTACTTGATATTACGGGTAATAAAGATGCGGAGAGAATGAACGTATGAGTAGCACCGAAAAAACAGTTCTACCGGAGCTAGTAGAAATGGATAAAATTGTGAATTAACTGGGTAACCATGAAATAGTAAAAAATTATCAATTCATGGATCGGATATAGCATGATTTATCAAGCAAAGCGCCGTATTTAAATTAACGTATAGAAGAGTATCTTTTTTGATAATTTATATATTAGACAAGAGATAAAAATCTCCAAGGTTTATCCCCCTCCATGGAAAAGTGTAGTGTTGGAGAGTGGGGGAAGGATACGAATGCCGGAAAAACCAGCAACACAAAATGACACACGTGCAATTAAATTAATTCAACGAATGACTTATCGCTCAAGCAAACACATCTTACTGGAAGCATAAATAAAATAACATCGTAAAAACTAAATTCGTTGCGCGCAAAATCACGTCTACTCGAACCGCACACACACACCTATTGGGGTGTGACACGTGATTACGTCACGTGGAAGCCGGGGACGGGTAGACGAGGAGGAAAAAGAAGTGAGAATTGGAGGGTTTGTTAATTTAGTAAAAGATGGGGATATTAAAGGTTGGTGATAGGTACAATGAAATATTTTATCTGTGAGGTTTGTGTATTCAAATGGGTGGTTAATTTAGTGAGTCTGGGTTCCGTTCGCCTTGAATAGTGATATGATTGGCTCATACGTATTAGGTTTGATTAATTCAAGTTTCCCGATGGCAGGACTGGCTAAAGATCAATCGGGCGAACGATCAAGTGAGCAGAGCATTGAAAACGCGAACGGGGGTCTGGTTGTAGCAGTTTTTTGTTCAGTGTGCGCTGGAGTTGGCGCAGGCGCGTGAGTGTGTCTCTATGGCATCGAATGACCCGGCCGAATTTAACCTAAGGTTAGCCTGAAGTAAAATTAATACACCACACGTTACAACAGTTAATACTTTGAACGATCTTACGCGGTACAAGGCTATTTATTGAATACTCACTTAAATTCACGTATACGTTTACGTCTACACTTATACACAACTACACATTATTTCTTACGCGCGTTCACGCGCGCGCGCGCAAGATAAATCACGGTACGCCTAGTTCCCGAAAGGTTCACATCGGAAGAAATAGTCACCGAGAGGATTAGGTTAATTTGAGCACAGTATGAATACATCAAACTCAACGGGGAACTCAGACCTATGGAGCAAAACATCTGATCAAGATGCAAATACAGATGATGAATATATTTCCAAAATTGGTAACGCCTCCATTCAAGAATTACGAGGAATTACTATACAGATTTCACGAGAATTACGCGAAGCGCGTATTTCTGCTGCACAAAGCAAACATAAGTATAACTTGTTAGCCATTAATAGCTCAGAGACTGCTAATAGAATGGCAGTTGAGTTAACAATGATTGAACGTGAAGTGGAAGTTTTAAAAGATTGCCTAAAGTATCGCGAAGGTTTTTACGATCATAAGGGAAATTTATCACGTACCCGAGATCATGATCAACAATACACATTGCTCAAGCAAGAAAACGAACAATTATATCAAATGTTACTTAACACCATCCATACTAATCGCTCTCTTCAACTCGATAACATGAACTTGCGCGAAGAACGCAAACGATTGCGCGGTCGCATCAAAAAGAACCGCGACCACGTTAATCACATGATCAGAAGCCTCTCCAGACATGACCATCCCTGCACCGCCACTGCCCGGACCCGCGGCGCCGCAGCCGCGCGGTCCCGTGACCTGTCTCCCGCTCGCACCGCCTCATCTCGTGATCGAGATCGCGATCCAAATTATCGTCAAATTTTTGATACGCTTTTGTTGGCGGATCGAGTTTTGAATCAAGAATCGACATTTCACGCGTATCAGAGACGTTCAATGCCAGGAATTGCTACATCTTCTGCTCATCAGTCACCTTTTCGGCAATTCTCTTTTCCATGTTACGATGATCATCATGTCATGATTTCACTGGGTCGATCTAATAAGAAACATGGAAGATCATCATAATATTTCCTCTTTGTTAATTACTTTCTCCCGCATCTTTCCAAATTTCACCGGTTTCTCTTTCAAACCACCTCATTAAAATTTCTCGTTCACTTTCATACACCTGAGTAAATCCACGGACTAGCAATAAACTGGCTGCATGTGTTACCTCTTCAATTTGCCGTTTTATCATGATAACTTTATCCGAGTCCACGACAGGTTCGCATTGTTTAACCTTGGTTTTCTTCTTTGCCCAGCGGTTTCTTCCCATAAATGGTTCCTTGGCTCGTCCTAGCTTGGCTAAAGCTTCAACGGGTGTTTCTCCAAAATTCAAATTTTTTATTAACACCCCAATCAATTCCGATACTACTATTTCATCCTCCTTACGGTCCTGCTCTCTTTCACTTTTCCGTCTCTTTTCTTGCGCTTCTCGTGCTATACGAATTTCTCGTTTTGATACACCTTCCAGCCAGATATCGTGCTCTCTTTCACTATCTATTGCCTTGCGTAAAAAGTTTCCGTCTTCATCAAATACACCTTCACGTTCTTCTGCTTTCATGTTAAACGCATCTAGTCGAGGTGCATTTTTTCGTTTAGCTCCCGCTCCCAATTCTGGATCCAGAGCATGATCTAGTCTGGCTCGGTCCTCATCATTACCTTCATCATCCTCATCCTCATCCCCCGCCGCACTACTCCCTCCTCTTTCTGTACTATTCTCTTCAGCTTTACAATGTACGGCGTAATTCTTTTCACTTGATAACCTTGCTAACTCTGTCGCATCATCATCGTCTTGTTCTTCCTTTTCGATCAATTTATCCGCTTTAACAAATCGTACACGCCGCTTTTCATTTCTTGGTTTTACCTTGTAGCCATCTTCTTCACTATCTCCTTTTCCTGTAGCAAACATATCTTCATCTTCGCTAGCTTCCTCATTTACTTCCTTGTTACCTTCATCATTAGTAGAATCATTATTCCGTTTCTGCCGTTGCCTACGCCGTCGTTCATCATCCCAATAATCCAATCCTCCTTCAGAGCTATCTGTTTCGTATTCATACACGCGCACTGCACCACGTTTCTCTCGTCTTTGCGTTGCAACACTAGCCCATTTTAACGCTTCTTCATCATCACTCCCACTCTCACTTCCATCTCCTTCACCCTCACCCTTCTCAACCTTTGAACCGCCACCATCTTCATCGCTCTTAATACACTCCTTAACCACCGTTACGGGAAAACGTGCATGAAATTTCGAGTAAGCCCGTTTTCCCCCATCCTGGAAGCTTCTCGTCATTCTGTACAAGACTTCTTCACTCTCTTTCTTCCAATCTCACCCTTATTTCTCATACCTTCATCCTCATCTACTCACCATCTTAAACTTCCACAATCCCAAATCTTCTCTTAACCTTGGCTCATTTTTTCCCCTCCACTACACTCCAGCACGTGACTCCTCAACACTGTTCCCGTGACTCTGACGTCATGCTGTTGGTGTATTATACATTTCGTTGGGAAAAGATTCTCATGATATTGAACTAAAAACATTCATCGTGCCGTTTGGGAGGAAAAATACTGTTTTATCGAATTGTTTTGCTAAATATTTGTGTTTTATCGGTGGATTTTTTAATCTTTTCCTCATAAAATCGAAATAGGTTAACATGTAGGTATCACGGGGTTTGATCTTACAATTTCCTTCACTATACCTGCTCCACTACTTCGTAATTTTATATCTTCATGTTGTATCATCGTTGATGAATGAAACTTAAACGTATAAATACCGGCTATGCTTATCAACATGACAATGCTGATATACGCAAATGATGTTGATTGTGAAAGGCGTCGTAGAGCAATGAAAAAGAAGATCGATGTCGTAACAATATTCACGCATAGCAAGACTGCAATCATCATGCTCACATATGTCACGAGCATGCCCGTCATCGTACAAGTCTTTTGATTAGCCCAAAACTTGCTGAAAAGTTGCTGCGTCGTGTTGTCAATCCAACATCTCGTCGTTTTAGCGTTACGTACATGTTGATTAGAACAATGATGAGATCCATACCCAGGACACTCAAATAATTGTTCATACTTTTTCATGAGAGATGCCATTTTAACCTCATCGTTGCCATTACCACTGTTTCCATTCTCGCATGCTTCGTAGTTCCTTTTACTCTCATCCGTCATTTCCACGCGCATTAAATCGTGAAATTGATTTAAGAACCCCTTGTTCACAATATACGATGGAAATGTGCCACTGAGCCATCGTCGAAATGTAAGTGTTTGTAACATATTTTTCGGTATTACTCTTCGATCATTAATCCTTTGGTAATACGCTATCATTCGATCTAATCCACTTATTAGTTCTCCTTCCCCTACGTTTTTCCCACTCTTATTCTCCATGTAAACTGTCACATACCGTATTGCTTCAACTTGCCAATCGTTTGTTCAAGTAACGTAGCTCGCTGTGCTTGTAATTCACTTGAATTTACATTTCCTATATCTTCCATTTCGTCAATCGTTTCTCCACAATTCCCCACTCGAACTACTCGTTTTCGTGATCCATGCTCTGTTTCCACGGATGACAATTGTTCATTTATACTCAATACTTGTTGCTCCAAGTTATCAAGTTCACTTTGTAAATTTAGCAGAGCATAATGCGTTAAGAACTCAAACCTTCGACAAAATATCGGCCCATCGTATCCTACATATTCCCCATTCTCTCGTATTCCACCTACGCTCGAGTCTACTGTCAAAGGTGGATCATTTACAACCATTGGATTATCACACGATCCACTCGTTGAATCGCACAGGTAATCGTAACCTAAACCTGACAGACACGGCACATTTTGTTCCGGTGAATAGTACGAAATATCCGAACTCCCGTAGTACTGCTTTCGTTCATCATGTCCGTCAATATCTTTGTGCAACTGGCTAACCGATGATTCGGGTGGTGAAGGCGATGGAAAAGGTGATCCATCTTCCACCGTTCTTGTTTCATATAGTCCAGTTTCAACGTGAAATGTAGAGTCAACCGATGATGTCGAATTCCGGTTACCCGTTTTGTCATGTGTTAAATGATTACTTGAGAAATTCGGTGGATCAAAAAACTCATCATCATTAATCGAGTTGGGTAGTGATGATCGTGACGAGGATTGTGATCTTGATTGTGTAGTCGAATTATTCATTGACGATTCAGATGATTTCGATGATAATTTAGACATTGGTGATGCCACATCCCATATGTTAAGTGGTTCTGAAGACTGAAAATTCTTCCCATCAAATGATGTTTGCGCAAATTGATCTGTTTGACGGTGTGTAAATTTTTCTCTTGCTCTATTAGATTCATAAACTCGCCCTTGATGCGTGGATCCCAATTCTGTCGCTGACAGTTTTTGCTTTTGTCGAACCTTGGATGATTTATTACATTCAGTGCGAAAAATCTTTTGACTGGATTGGCCTTTCGATGAACTTCGTGAAGAGTAAGTCCCTGTATTGCATCTAGCGTATTCCCGATTATTCGGAAACACGGAAGATTGGGTGGCCATAGCGTTGTGCCCCTCTGTTAACTTTCCGGACTCTCGTTGATCATCCCTAGAATCAATGTACGAAAAAAGGTTCATAATATCTAAATTTTGAACGTTGGAATGTAAAGGTGGTGAGGCAAGCCTTCCTGATGATTTACCATTTCCCATACCATGAGCATGCGATGCTGATGATGTCGCAGGCCCCAATGACGACTCAACCTTACGCGACCCCATTGAATATCTTTTACAAGATGTCGGCTGAGAAGCAGAGGCTCCCATTTCCATTTCAAGCAAGGCTTCTACTCGAGTATTGCCGGCCACAATTAGTGAAGACTTATAAAGTGAAGAGCGTAACGGTATAAACTAGTTATAATCACTGGAATGATGATTTCACCGCGACCTGTGTTTAGCTGAACACACTGATTGATTTTGAAATTTCACACCTGCTTAATTCAAGTCTATAATGTTTTGTAATGAATAAGTTAACGGTTGATTTGAAGCTTTATCAAATGTATACTTAAGTGGCATTTCCCTAGATCCATCATATAATCTTTATCCGATAAATCGTTTAAGTAAAGAGTTATTTATTTAGAAGACAATACGAATTTTTCCTCTCACTCAACACAATGAGGAAAAATGTGTGAATTATCCCAGTTCACCCACATCGTATAATCAGTCTGAAGTGCGCCCGGGTAAAATTCAGCATAATTGATCTAGCAGCTAGCTCGTAAATTGACCATTCACATGCAGAAGTGATTAAACTTTCGGGTTAAACAGAGCATAAGTTGCTGAAAGGAAACATGATCACCCGGGAATTAAAACGTTCACTTCAAGGATATTCAGGAAGCCAGACCATCCCAAGATAAAGATTCATGACAAGGTGTCGTAAAGGAATTGTATACCTTGAAAAAGTATGAGCCACTGAATTTCATTCACTCAACCATCACCTGGACCAATTCACCAAATCAAATAATAAAAGTTAATCTATCCTCGTTGACACTGAATAAACTTTAATCGTTCATCGTTCATCGTCCATCGTGAATTCATCAACTTGGTGGTTAACACGCACCTTCCGTACGACATGACTGATTACTTCCGATTGGCTTAAATCAATATGCAAATTGGCAATTACGACCTCAAACTGTATAGGTGTATCAACCCGTTTAACATGGGAAAGTGTCACGCAAAAACCAGATGAAACAGACCCACTAATCTCCACTCTCCCCCCTTGACCTTCAAATTTCGTCTGGTATCATCTCGGTAGCTCTATCCTGATCGAGCGAAACTTCTCAATTCTCAGGCACGTGGGAGGGTAGGCTGGAAACCGCTTTTCACAGTAACGTCTCACCGAGTGCACATCTTATAATGGAACACCCAGCTCTGGCTGTATCAGCTGCACCTTGTCTCTCGAGAAGAGGATTGATTTCCACTAAATCCAAGGCTACTAAATTGCCCGTTTTCGAGAGAACTTCAGTGATAAAGGTACCTTCGCGAAATGTAAGTCCACCGCGTACTGGTGTACCTGTACTAGGAGCCCACATGGGATCTAGTGAATCAACATCAAAAGATAGATGAATTGGAGTATCTTTACCTATCCATTCTAATGTCATATCCATTATTTTTCCAATACCATAACGATCAATATCATGCATAGAAAACGCTTTAATATTTTGCTCTCGAATGATATTCCGTTCTCCCGGGTCTACAGATCTTAAGCCAATGTAGACAAGCTTTTTCAAATTAATCATACACTCTTTTGTCAACCAAGAGAATAATTGTTCACGCTTGTCTTTGGCTATCCCCGTTAAAAATGCTACGGGCATTCCGTGAACATTTCCCGTCTCTGAACTTTCGGGTGTATTAATATCTGCATGAGCATCAACCCAAACTAAGCTTATTTCTTTCCCATACATTTCCCTCATAGCTTTTGATACACCGGAAACACTACCGATAGCGATAGAATGATCTCCGCCAATTGTTAAGGCAAATTTTCCAGATAGAATATACTGATATACTCGGTCACAGATCTTCCTGGTTGCATTACTCACAAGTAATCCATTTTTCATTTTTCCTAAACCTTGTTCCTCCTTTTCTGGCTTTTCCGATGATAACTCATCCTCTCTTGCAAGTAAATCCCCATCATATTCTACAATATATCCCAAATCATTTTGTAACTGCTGTAATAAACCCGCATCTAAAACTGCCTGTGGTCCTTTTTCTACACCTTTTCTCGGCTTCAAATGCATCCATCAAATTTTTAATATACATTAGCATATTAATAGTTCACATCCTCTTTCCCATAATATCACTTATTAACATACCTGACCACCCGAAAAGTTTGCCGTAACTAATCCGATGTGTTGCCCTTCAGTTAAAAATTTCCACTTTCCAACTTCCATTTTCCCGCAATCTTTATGTATAAATCATTTACCAGAGTCCACAGATAGCTTATTTGTATACGCTTAGATTAACTTGCCTTGCCAAACTTCAATTTTTCGCCCACAAACCTTCCAATAATCTACTCTTTTAACCTTTACCTATCCCCCTTTGTCCCCTCCAATCATGCCCTAGTCCCTCTCTTACCCACACACCAACAGGCACGTGATAAATGCTATGACATCATAGCCCGCGGTTGGAAAAACTATTTGTCCTTTGGGCTGGAGTTTTTGGAATTTTCACGTTTTCGCTTTTTAGGTTTTTTCGTAAAATCCGGCTTAAATTTCGATTCAGTGCTTTGGGGTTGGGTTTGGGAAAGTGATTCTTCAGTAGTGTCAGTGGAATTAAAATAACAACTTTTAACATGGCCAGTTTTCTCATCTAAAGTTTCACTAGGTGCAATGTTTAGTGTAGCAGTAGGGACAACTTGAAAATGTGGTACTACTGCACTGGTTCGCCCACCCACATTAAGAAATATTATACTTTCACCGGTGGGTAGTTTGGCTTGAATATTCCTTTTACCCTTAACCCAGCGATAATTTGTTAACCAATTTTTGGGGAAAGCAGAAAAGTAATCCAAATCAACTTTATCGGGATCCGAAAGATTTGCCACAGCGGTACGACATACATAGTGTATGGAATTGAATAAAGCATTAATCTGTGCTTCACTCAACGTATGCGTATACTGTTCAGGATGAATTCTCGCTTGAAATAATATCTCATCACCTACCCAGTTTCCAATTCCACTAATTGTACCTTGATCCAGTAGGAAAACTTTAATTTTTAACCTTCTCTTTTTAAGTTGTTCCGTTAACCATTCAATCGTTACAAGTTCACTATCCACTACAGGATCTGGACCATTTTCAATTAAGGGTGAACACATTCTCACTTTACTGGCTTCAACGTCTAGTAATCCTATGCGCGCTAAACGTCGAGCATCAATAAACGCAAATCGAGTTGTCGGTGTGTCATCCAATTCAACATGGAATTTCCAATATTTCGGTGGCCACGTTTCGTCGTTAACTGAACGTCGGTGAAACATCGTATTAACGTTGGATAGATGTATCCATCCCGTCATACCGAAGTGTAAAACTGCATGCGGTGGTTCCGACATTACAAGCCAGAAATACTTCCCTTGTCTTCCCACGTTAACGACTTCTTTACCTTGCAATGCCGCGCCAAATGTTTCGCAATTCGTTCCACCCTTTCCATAAACTATACTATCATTCTGCGTCCAAATCTGTTTGATTCTTTTTCCCACTACATATTCCCTCAAAAAGTATATTATTCGTGCTACTTCTCCAATCTCCGGCATATTATTAACTTCATCTAACTTTTTCATTTTCCCATACGAAACCCTTTCTTCTATCTTCCCCACACTTCACATCATATCACATGATCATGCCACGTGACGTATTACACGTGATAAAATGCTCAACAATGTCAAGGACTGTTGGCACGCCGAAAAGATATTTTTTCTGCAGATTACAGATTAATTTTTAGGTTAACAGTGATTTTGACAATTCTTTACATCATGGATTATCAGGTTTGTTGTAGTGGATTTATAAGAATTTACAATGTTGATGCTAATGTGATGTGATCAATTATCTAGAATCGCGTTGGTTCAAAGTTTGGCGGTGGTGGTGTCGCTTCACAGTCTGCTACAAATGTTGATCGACGTGAACGTTTACGAAAACTTGCCTTGGAAAGTATTGACCTGGATAAGGATCCTTACTTCTTCAAGAATCACGTTGGAAATTTCGAGTGTCGGTTGTGCCTCACAGTTCATCAAAATGATGGGTCCTACCTAGCACACACACAAGGTCGGAAGCATCAGACTAACTTGGCGAGACGTGCAGCCCGTGAACAAAAAGAGGGACGTGATCGCGATGATGTTATGCCAGGTGTACCTCAAATTCAGGTACACCGTAACTTAATAAAGATTGGTAGACCTGGGTACAAAATTTCAAAAATCCGGGATCCATTAACTCGACAAAATGGGCTACTTTTCCAACTTCAGTATCCGGAGATATTACCCGATGTTCGCCCCCGCGTTCGGTTTATGAGTGCATTTGAACAAAAAGTTGAAGAACCGGATAAGTCGTTTCAGTATCTCTTGATAACTGCTCAACCCTATGAGACATGTGGCTTTAAAATTCAGGCTAAGGAGATAGATCGTCGGGAAAATCACTACTTCGAGTGGTTTGATCAGGATAGTAAAGAGTTCTGGCTTCAGTTTCTCTTTAAACACGATCGCGACCATTACCATAATCATCATCATAGCTCATCTATTCCGAATTTGCCTCGTCGATAACCACATCATTTTGCTGGTCAAAAGGAGATGGAGACTACTTAGTTAAACGATATCATTCTCAAAGTTATATACCTGAGTATCTCTTGCAAATAGTTGCATGGCTGAAGCTTTTCGCGCGGGCCATACCTTTTCGATGGGAATCGCACACTAGGGATGAGTGAGATCCAAATGAAATCTTCATGGGAGAGAAATTGTATACATTGGTCTTTTTTTTGCCTATTAAACGTTGGTAACCGCGATCTAGCTGAGCTTCAATAGCACACCGCACAGTTAGCGCACAGCAGGTTGACCATACAGCCCGTTCACCTTCTAGTATTATATCCTTTATCTTTTCAACGGAAATATTATCCAGGCTGATAAACAGATCAAAAAAGCTATACTCCGGTGTTAGAATTATGGATGCACCAGGGATTTGTTCTTCAAGGAGGTACCTTCGAGCAGACATGGGGAGTAATGCTAGACTATCTAACTGGTGAAGGCGATGATGTATTTCCATTGATATTAATCTAAACAGCGAGAGTGATCCTGAAAAAGGTGATAACTTTGCCCATAAGCTATTTCTGGATCGACGGGGCGGAGGTAGATGATTACTTTCAAGTCGTAGGATCTTAGGGATTTGAACGCGCGCCTGGGATATGACAAAATGGTTAACGTTGAACAATTCCATAACTCTAGACAGTGGACTCTCCCGTTCGTTGTAATATACGCTTGTCCAGGAGCGAAATTTAGCATTTTGGGCTGTTGCCCAAGGCACGACTTTTCCAGTTTCATCTTTACAAAAGAGTAGGACTTTTGGGCGCAATGCTGAGGAAGTAACGTTAGATGCAACGACAGCAGAGCGAATAAGTACGTTGGGAGAGGTCAAATGGTTCAATACGTTTGGGACACCACCACCAGTTGTCGCCACAATGATATTTAGCACTCGACTCGTCCGTGAATACGCTTCTTCGAATGTCAAGTCGCCTATACAATTTTGTATGCATTTTTCCATATCGTCAGTCTCCTCGACACAACCCTCGCCAAAAAATCGGAACATTCGCTGGATGTAAGAAATACCATTTCTTGACTTAGCAGGCTTTTTGGGTTTAAGGACAGACTCGAGTGAGCTTCCAGTTAAAAAATTAAGGAGCTCACGATCCGTTGTAGCTTCAAGTAGTGCAGCGATGAATGCACCTGTTGCTGTACCCACAATGATACGAGGTAGTAAACCGTATGAGTATAACGCCTTGATTACTCCAAAATGGCATATCCCAAGATTAACGCCACCCTGAAGCACGAGAGCAGAACGACCAAAAGCTTGCCGTGTATCGTTAAGTACGTTGAATTTGGTCTGGAGGGTGAGACCGTCGAGTTGATCTCTAGATGTGGGATATTTGGAAACGTAGTCGATAGCCAGGACAACTTGAGAAATGTAATCCTCAATTAAGTGTTTCGTACCCACGTAAGTTTTGTTGTAAAGTTGACTAGCGGTAATGTTTCCAAGATTACGAACTAAACCAGAACGTAGGATATTGACTAGCTCTAAAATGTCATCTGTCGCTCTACATTTTGATATAGCGTACAATCTTGATAGTATCAGGCGATAATCGTAAAGTTTGCTAGCGGGATTTTCACGCCAAATATCACGACCAAATAGTTCGTCCAATTGACCAGCAACGGATTCCCATTCTTCAGCACACTTTGCACGGGCCAACTCCTCCAGGAGAGCTTTTTGCGGTGATTTTGATGTCCACCAGACTAGAATACGCTTTTATGCACCATCGTGTCCATAGTTAGTATGAATAATCACAATTTAATTGAGCCTACAAAAGCATAAGGATAAGCATTCACACACTTACTGATCGCCAAAAGTATACGACTTCGAGTAAAAGATTAAGTACACCAATAATGTACTGAGTGGGATTCAAGTGAAACATGCTTTTCTCAGTGCAGCATAAGTTGCTACAACAAGGATAATCCTTCCTGTTAACTTGAAAGTGTATACTTTATAGTAGTAATGATAAAATCGCGTCCGCACGTTCATAAATGTTTATACAATGAGGAATAATCGCGTTCATAAAATAATCGAAATTTTCACAACCCTCGTAGATTTGTCCACATTTTCTCTTCACACGTTCAGTAATGTAATCATACCCAACCATTTCCACACTATCACACACCATGCCATACTATACCACCCCATGACAAAAAGTTAAATATAACGTGCACGCAACAAGTTTGCGCGTTTCACTAATCATTTAACATCAAACGATGGATCACGTCCCCCGATTTGAGCTGACGTTTGCCTGGAAAATGACAAGAACAGTCACATGACAGTGTTGCGTCACAGATACATCACGTGCACCTGTGCCACTAGAGGCGCGAGGCGATGCACAGCCCGAAGACCGGGGCGCAGCACAATGTGTGGCTGAGCCCGGTGGAAGGGGAAAATTGAAGGGAAAATGGAGAATTTTGTGAAATTGACGTAGGGTGATGAGGGAACAGACGTATTTTCCGGCAGTGACTAAAGGCTAAATTGGTAGGAATTGAGTATAGTACAGTTAAAATTAATTTTTGATGATTTGAGAGGTTTATTAATTTTTGGGGATGTCAGTTTAAATGATTATTATTGGCACTGCGAAGATTTTGGGCTTCGTATGTCTTTGGGTTTACTTAGGTTTACCTTCTTTAGTACATTTTCTATAAAGGCTTCACCCGCCTTAAATGATGATCTAACTAATGGTCCACTTGCACAATATAAAAATCCTAAAGACATGGCTTTATCATACCATACGTTAAATTTCTCGGGGCGTACGTACTCGACCACGGGCATGTGCCTTTTGGTGGGTCGCATATACTGGCCAAAAGTAATCACATCTACGCTTATTTTCCTCAATTCTATATCATAATGATTAGCTAATGTGGCAAAGATTGATAGGGTGCTTTATGTAGGATAAAATAAGGTACCTTTTAATGCACTGATTACTTCCTCATCCTTTTCACCCAGTCCAAGCATCAGAGAAGTTTTAGTGATCAAGTTTGGATTGGCCTTTTTAGCCTCTTGGAGGACGGTTAAACTTTGACGAAAGTTAGCGCGTCTATCGCGTACAAACGGCGTAAGAGATTCAACGGTTTCTAAGTTATGCGCGTAAACATCTAATCCACTGGTTGCCATCATGTGTACCATGCTGACATCTCCCGCAAAGTCACCTGTAAGCGCTTCAACGAGAATATTGGAACTTTTTCCCTTAATTTTCTTGATGGTACTGCAGAAATGATGAGCACCACCATCCGGTAGATCATCACGGTCGACGCTTGTTAAAACAACGTAACCCAATCCCCAACGAGTTAATGCTTCGGCAACATGTTCCGGTTCATTAGGGTCGAGGGGTGGGGGAGTTCGAGAAGTTTTAACAGAACAAAATCGACATCCTCGCGTACATGTATCTCCCATTAGCATGATCGTGGCAGTGGCAGAAGATTTAGATGTACCGCCCCAACACTCCGATACGTTAGGGCAACGGGCTTCTTCGCAAACTATTATAACAACCAAATTAGACAAATAAACCTAAGTATCATGGTTCAAAATACCAACCCAATGTACATAATATTGAGCATACCAGTATGTAAATTTAATCCCCGCAAATCTTGTCGTATTCTGGCGTAATTTTCACCTGTGGGAAGAGGCTTTCGTAGCCAGGGAGGAAGCCGAACATGATCTCGCTCCCGACCAACTTGTCCAACTTTAACCGTTTGCAATTCATAAGAATTGTAAGATGGTGCAGATTGATTGATAAAATCCGCAAGCTCTGGACCATTCACAAGTTTTTTACGCCATTCACTCGGAATATTTTTTTTCCTGTCCGCTAAAGATGAATACTCCCTGATATGACAAAGGTAGTTTCTCATTGAAATGTTAAGTGGGATGCGTAATATATGATTTGCAGTGTATGGTCCATGATTAAAATTACTATAACACGAGCTGCAAGCAAAAGTTCCGTCGAAAAAATTCCCTTTTAAGCAACCCAAATGCTTAATATAATGGTTTCGAAAATTCCCGCCAACAATCATGATCCCCTAAAGTTGTCTTTAAAATTATTGAATTTGTAAATCTGAACAACTCAACCCTCGTCTTTGCACATATCAGTTTATTCATATCAATGGGACTCATTCCAAAATTATATCTTCCATCCTTATTCCGCGCTGAATCCTTTCGTTAATCACTTTTCACGATGTCTCCGAATCCGACAAATGCCAAGGCCAGCTTGTAATCGGATCAAGTAATTTCCGCCCGGGGCAAGGACTCGCGGCCTTATGTAATGCGGTGGGGCGTGAAGGCGGTCGGGCCGAGTTTTTTTAAGCGTTTGGAGTGGGCGCGTTGGAGAGCGGCTTTGGCGCCGAGGACACTTGCGGCTCGTAGTTTGCTATGCCGTACTACAGTAATAAAACCTTGTTCGTCGGGTTTATTGGCGCCTCGCGCCATTAAATTGTCGCGCAATTTTTCCAGGTTTCCAAAAGCTTCTAAATATGAATTAACGGCTTGCTCTATTCGTGAATCGTCAGGCATAGTTGCGATTAACTGTTGTCGAATTACTTCAATTAAAAATTTTTGTTAGAATTTTTGTCGAAAATTTGGTAAATAATTGAGATTATTTTAATTAATTTGAAAAATTGTTTCGTTGTATACTTACACCTTGTACCCAACGGCACATCGGTTTCTTTCCATGTCAAGCGCTTTTCTCCATTAACACCTCTCCATACACCCGGGTAAACTTTGCGACATTCTTTTAAAACATTTTTCATACTAGAAATATCCGCAAATGTTATAACTGCACATGTTCCACTAGAACAAGGTTGAGGCTTTTGGTCTTTTACAAGCGGATTTTTACACAGTTTCGTCGTTAAACGTTCCAATTCAATTTCATCTCGCTTTCGCTTTATCGATTTGGGCAGTAGTGCGAGTGATTTAAGTATTGCTGTTGGAGCTTGACGTTCATTATTAATTTGCTGTGCTATGTCAAATGTAACTTTTTCAACTCTTCCTTTCCCGGCGCCTATCTGGTTAAATAGTCCACGTAGCGATGATTCCGATGCGTCAACGGGTACATTAGAGACAAAGAGTGATCTGTACGATGATTCGGTGGGAATTCGAGGCTCGTTTTGACGAACATAAATGTAGTGGATGATTGTTTGATTTATGTCTAATTTGGAGTTTTTCGGCAATTGAATGGGTACGATAACGTACCGGGATAGCTGCGATTTGCCGAGCTCTTCATCCGTAGTTAAGAATGTCAACTTGTCCATGAAATTATGTCCACTTTTTCCTGAATAATTTCAGTGTCACTCATTACCCGCTTGATCAAACTATTTTGAGCAGAAGAATATTTAAAAGAAAATCTACCGAAACAGACTTCACCTATCTAAGAATTTGTGCACAGAAGTCACGTGAACAAAAAGATATTCACTGCCACCGAATTCCCGAACTTTATCCGTGACGGGGCGGTTCAATTAATGTTCCTTGATTGGCTTGGCGTCTAATTTTCCCTTAACCCGATCTTTTGAAATTTGCTCGGATGTCTCAGTGCTACCTTGCTGGGTGAAGAATACGTCAAAGGATTCATTGACTTGCGGCTTTCATTTTAATGCAGGAATGCTAAGTAAGCTATATTGATGTCATGATTACTAAATGATGTTTAAAAAGTATTTATGCTGGAGGTGGATAAGTAATGATGGCTCTAAGTTCAAAAATACTACTGAGAAGTTAATTTTTTATCTAATTGAAAACGTTTATGAATAAATGAATTTTAACATATTACCGGGAGAGAATTTTAGACGATACACGCGAAATTGATTGAGCAATATTAGATGAACCGAATTGTTATTTACCGTCAACATGAAGATGCCATCACTACGCAGTCAAAATATACTCCAAATCGGGTCGTATCAGTTTGCCAGAAATGCCATTTTACTCAAAGTCATGCCCCAACTTCGAAATTTACGCGAATCTAGCGCTTTTTTTAAATTAATAAAAAATTTGGCTGATGTGGTAGCGTTTAAAAGTTTACGGTATACGTATCCTGCCCCAGCACCGAATTGTCACCTAGTTTTCCTAAAAAATTCCCAAGCAGTTACTAAACTTTTACAACAAACTCCCTTTGAATTTATCCTCGAATCCGACGAATCAAAACAATTCAATTCCCTCCAGACATCAGCTTCAAGCCATAATTATTCATCTATACCTCCTTCATTAATTGCCAAACGCTTAACAAACCAGTCTATTCAATTCTCAAATGCCGTTAACCTCCTGCCCGACAACTCCCCTTCCAAACCCATCTCCCACGCTGCTTCACGTGACCAGTCAAGTGGTGAATTGTGCGGAAAAATCCCCACCCGACAGATCTACCGGACTTCTGCCGAAATATCATGTGATAAGCACGTTAGTAAGCTACGTCGTTCTTATTTTCATGCAGGATATAAGCCGTGCACTGCAAGTTTGGAATATTCGGACTTGGTGGACAGTGTTCCTGTGAGTGGAATGGCAGATATATCTTTACAACACCCAGATGTTAACTCAAGTTTGGTTCGTGAGCGTGCAATTCTACTCAAGTCTAAATATAATTTTAAACCTCTCACTTAGGTTTTTCGGGTTGGTCTATACTTATTGCATATTTGGTTATCAATTTAACTTGATACTACCCGCTGTATCAGCTTATTCCATTTAATTGACAGCTATATACCACCATACCACTCATATCTATCCCTCCAAAATTTAAACCCCATTAACATTTACTTGCTACACATCTCCATCTCCGAACCCCATCCCATCCCCCTCTTCAGCTGCGCCCTCTCGCCAATTTGTCGTAATCACGTGATTTTTATTCGGCGGCGAGATAGACTGGAGGTGAGAAAAAGTTAAGTTTATACAATTTAATTTTGAATTATCACACAAGAATTTGCGTTATTGAATATTCGCTACAAATATAATCACATTTCTTTTCTCGTTTTTCATACATACACCAAACTGTGTACTCATGTATTCTGCACATACACCATCACTTCTAGCCCTCTACTTGACGTCCGAGTGTTCAGCCCATGAGATTATGTCATCAAATCTTGGGGAATTGTTGCGCAAGAAGGGATGAAATGATGAATTTTCAAGGAACTTAATAGCGTTTTCTTGTTTAACTGTTCGTTCAACTGTCACTTATAAAAGTTTTATAGTTCTCTCAAAATAATATTTCCATAACTGCACAGGAATTTTGTTTGCATGTATATTATTGTACTTTAGCTTAATGAGCATAGGCTAAAGCAGGATTATCACTTAACACCGCTCACTCTATACATCCAACTGTGCGGTAGGATATTATCATGTAATTGTGTGGTTAATGAATGACTCGAGATGGTAATGCAACAGTAAGTGTGAATATAAGTGTAATAACGAAAGGTAAAATACTAACTGGTCAGGCTATTAGTGTAGCAAGATTCCACGGTCATTCACCCTTTCCTCCCAACGGTATAATTATCATACACGCCAATAATCTTCTTGACTGAAACTTCACAAGATTCCATACATTAGTGTGATATCTAGAAACTATTTGTACCTGATTATTCACGCTTTGCCGTTAGCGCGAACCTTCAATGTCGAAACAAGCGTCCCCAACTGAATCGAAATTTTCACTGGAGGTTCCGATTAAAAGTTCTTCACTAGACGTATCGAGAGCAAGCAAACTGAAGATAAAATCACCGCGAGAAACACGGAGAAATCGTGAAGCTCTACGAAATTTTTACAGTTTGCCCAAAGCGAATGCCGAAGTCGCTCCAGTTCCTGAATCCGCCAACGATGATACATTCGTTTCATGTTTCAATGAATTAGATGCCGATAATCATGACGTTGAATTATACGCTCAAAGTATCTTGGAAACTAAAAGTCTAGATGAACTTTTGAATTGGGAATTCAAACTTCAAAGCGGTAAGTAGTAAACGTATATGTTACGCACTGTTGTTATATCGTAGCCAAGTATACACTTTTGTCCACTAATTCGGATAACGCGTGCAAATCAATCCCTAGAAATCCGTGAATTGGAAAGTAACCGTAAAGCACTGGTTTACGATAATTATTCAAAGTTGATAAACGCTTCGGATACAATTCGTAAGGTACGAAACCGTAAGCTTTTCCTGATCTGTAATGGCGCATTGTACTGTATGCTAATGTCTCCCCCAGATGCGCTCTAATACTAATTTACACTTGTCTGAATCATTATCAGGATTACCAGACACCATTGAGCGTATCATTGAAACAGCTAGCTCAGTCTTCAATGCACTAAAACTATTCATGTGTGAAAATTCTCAGGCTACAGGCATGAAGTCTGAAGAAAAATCCAATTCAACATCTTTTAATCACCGTGACGCAGAGATATCCCTGTCAAATAGAATAAAATGCTTACTCTGGGTACAAGATACTCCACGAAGGCTAAAATCTCTGATTAAAGAGTTAAGGTGGGCTGAAGCCAGTCGTGACTGGAATGAGATTCAGGATGTTATAAGTGAGTGGAAAGGAATAAAAGATTTGGATGAATTTGTGCGAACTTGTGAAAGTATAGTAAACGTTGAAATTAACAATCGATGATCGGTGCCGCAATGAAAAGACTTGAGCAAGAGAGCGGATGTGTGCTTGCGAGTTTGCAATTTACCATATCTGTTCATTTGTTGTGTAAGGGATAACGTGGTGAGTCTTAGATTAGAAAAATTAACAGCACCATTGACGTTGATACACTGGAAATGATGTTGGACTTGCGATGTATAACGAAAATGACGAGGATAACCTTAGAATTCCCCGGCCATAGATTGAGGAAACTCGAAGCTAACACCTTTACCGGTAAGTTTTCGATAAACTTCCGCATACGTATCTAAACGATAATCTACTCCACCACGTTCCTTTTCGTCGAGAATAACCTTTAACAATTTACTGCCGTCTTCGCGCGTACGTAAACGTTTACCGACAATTTCAACCGGGTAAACTAAATCGTGAAGTATAGCGTCGTGTACGGCCGTAAGGGTTCGTGACCGGGGACGCTTTTGCTTTTGAGTTGTACGAGAGCGATTAGAACGCTTAGGACGTGGTAAAATTCGACGTGCAGCAACAATTAAAACATGACGATCAGAAAACTTTTTCTCAAGTTCTCGTGTCAATCTGTGCATGAAGGTTAATTTAGATTAAGTTTTGACATAAACAAATTAGTATGCATTGTCTGCGCCCGTTATGCGCGTTGGTTGACGGTATAGTAAATTAAAGGTTAACATTAAAAGAAGGAATTGGGGCAGCATACCTTTGCTGAGCCTTATGCCAATTACTTAGCAATGGTACAGGAACAAATATTACAACGGCTTTTTTACCATGATGAACTTCAATCTGACGTCAATCAACCGTTAATACACACACAAAAACAGTACCATACTGGGCAAAGCATTTAACATTTTTCCTTTCGTTAAACCATAACAGCCGAGGGTAAACGTTCAAAGTCGTATATACTGCATACTGTGTTGAGGCTAACCGATTAAAGGATCTTATGAATATGAAGGCATACCTCACGAGCAGAAACAAATTGTAGTGGGCGCAGTAATTCCTTCATATCGGGAATATTGGCCTCGAGATCACACAAGGCATTGGCGATGTTAGTTTCAACCTCACTTGGTTTAGCGTGAGATGGACTATTGGCGGCTATCTTTAACGCAGCATTTGTTCCTAAAGCCATATTTTAAAAGTTACCTGATAATGCAATTTCAACAATTAGCAAACTCAAACTGAAAATAAACGGATCCATCTAAAAACTTGTGCCTGTTAAATTCCCGCACGTACAAGTGTGAATTATTCCTTAAATAAACGTATTGTAAAGTATACGGTTACCAACCCAACAAAATTATTCAATAATTTACCGTAGAAGCTTTAATTCTGAATAATATTCCAGATGGGAAACAAGCAAATTTTGTATATACCGAAAAAATGACTATCGAACAAATTCCTTGTCAAGAAAACTAGCTTCTCGCGATAAATTTGTTTCCATTATCACGAACTTGATTCAACGTCGCAACTGAATTTGTGGCCTTTTCATGGCTGCTTACTCATCAGTACCAATCCTCCATAAGCGAGCCGAGCTGAATGGGCCGAAAGAAATTCCGAACAAATAATTTCCGGTATGCCGTCTCCAGAATCTCCTTATTCGGCAAGACCGAGTTTTCCTACTTACGGTTTGCCGGGCCGACTTTCCCTGTCCACAATGGGGATAAAATGGAGAATTTCGTGATGGATTCACTTGGTTTTTAATTATTTGCTTGTGGTTGTGGCTTTATATTTTTATTAACACAGGCAGATTTTTCTCAGCAAGTATTTCCAATAGCGAAATAATTATGGGAAAATCTTGTGCAAGCAATTAACATACAAAGGGTTTGTAAAAATGGCCCGGTTACTTCAAGAAATTCAAGGTTGTTTGATAAACCAGCAAAGATTTGCAAAGTTGAACGCGTTTATACATCAATTTGGCAAGAATGAAATCGAGGAACTGTTTAATCGTACAATTGTATATCGTGCTGATGTTAATTCCAAACCATTGCTAGGTGCTTCAATTGGTATTAAGGATAACATTTGCGTGAAAAATTTGCCTACGACATGTGGTTCACGTACACTTAGTGGGTATACATGTCCATTCAACGCTACAGTGTGTGAAAGACTTTACAATTCAGGTGCAGTTATCGTGGGAAAAACTAACATGGATGAATTTGGTATGGGGTCGCATACGTTAAACTCAGCTTATGGACCCGTACTTTATCATAATGATATTTCGCCCGGCGGTAGTTCTGGTGGCAGCGCCGTCGCCGTTGCCACACACCAGTGTAAATTTGCCCTGGGTACGGATACGGGTGGTTCAGTTCGATTACCTGCTGCCTTTACGGGTATAATTGGCTATAAGCCTTCTTACGGTCTATTATCACGCTGGGGAGTCATTGCATTTGCCAATTCCCTTGATACCGTAGGTATATTTGCGCACGATATGTCAGGAATTGTATCCGTATATCGTGCCATTAACGGGCCAGATTCTAATGATCCTACTTGCTTAACCTCAGATGTTCGCAACAAAATTAACCAAATTTCAAGTGTGTACATGGATGATGATAAATTCATCATCAAATGTATAATAAAGCAATCCAGCTCCAAAATTCCCGTCACACGTCCGCTTCGAATTGGGATTCCGGTAGAATACAATATCGATGACATGGAACCTGTAGTACAACAAGCGTGGCAATCGAGTTTACGTTTGTTACAACGCAAGGGATGCTCTATCCATCGAATATCGTTACCTTTAACGTTTCAAGCTCTTCCTACCTATTGGGCTATAGCATTCGCTGAAGCATCGTCAAATTTAGCACGGTACGACGGAGTTCGGTATGGTGTCTCCCGTCCTTTTTATCATTCCAATGATAAATGTAATGATACGCATAATCGTTCGGAGCCTCTGGACAGTATTTTTCGATTCCGGACGCAAAATTTCCAACCTGAAACAAAATTTCGCATTCTTCTTGGTACACATTTACTTGGACTCCGTAAACAAGATGATGAATATTTTCTTCAGGCGCAGAGAGTGCGACGGTTAATTCAAGATGACTTTAACACAGTATTTAGCCAACAAAACGTTTTGAATAACACCGATGAGCAATTACCTACGCTAAAAAGTTCACCGAATCAAGAGGAAATTCCCAATATAGACGTTATCGTAACTCCAACGTCACCAATATTGCCTCCTAATAGAAGTTTACTCACATTAGAGAAATCTCATGCACATAGAATATACAATTCATACCTGACGGATATTTTTTTGGTACCTTCAAGTTTGGCAGGATTGCCGGCAATTAGTATTCCCTTTCCACTAGCTAATTTAACGGGAGAACGTGCAAACGGAGTACGAGGAAGAGGTAATCAGGCACCATTCAGTGTTGGGATTCAGATAATCGGGCAGTATGGAAGTGACGAATTAGTTCTTGGAACGGCGAAACGGCTACTCGATGCGATAAGGGAGACTGAGGAACAAGTTAATTGATTGGAAATGAAATGAATTGACCGGTAAACTATTACGAGACAAAGTATGTGAAGCACATGCATTTAGTGCATTCTAACAATATAAAGCTTTGTGAAGAATTGGGGCAAAGTATCAAAAAACCTGAACAAGACAAATAATAAAGTTTTATTAGAGAAGCTACAGCGCAAAATTCTCTAAAGACGAATAGACGATGGGTTGGAAAAGGAAAAACTTGTGTAAACCAAGGGTTTAATGAGCTTGGAGAGATGGATGGGTGGGATTAAACCGATTACACGGAGATTAGACCTTGTGTTTCTGGTAGCGAAAGGATTCCTGTGTTAAATGAGGACATACTGTCAATGGAAGAAATTCGGAATTGGGATTGCAAGTATAACTTTGCGCCTAACAAGCCTTGATCATCTGAGAAGTGAAAACGATCACTACTACTTTGACTATGACGTCTTTGATTGGATTTCTTGGGCTTGACTTGACGTTTAACTTTATAGGATTTCTTAAAGTCAAGAATGTCTGATTTTGGGATTGATGGTAACGAAGGTATATGTTTAAGACCAGACCAACTAGGATTGGAAATTTTGCCCTCCGTTAAGGTTGACAGATCTGATGATAAGCTACGACGTTTATTAAGTCGTTTGGGATAGGTATAACTCTTGGAAGATTTCCAGTTCTTGACAGCTTTCCAGGGAGAATCTGAACTGCTAGATTGGTCACCAAATAGGGAAGATACACTGCTGAAGTCGAAGAGACTTCTATCAGAACTTGTAGAAAGTTTTCTCAATTTTATGTATGGCTTTGTGGATATTTTACTGCGAAATGCAGCTTGGTTTTTCTTCCGAATATCAGGGTATTTTTCTTGACGTCGACGTTTTTTCACGTCGACGTATGTATGACCATCATCACTTGTGACAGTTTCGGTTTGATTTGAGGGAGTCCAGACGGAGGCAACACGACTATCACAGAGCTCATTGCATGGTTTACGACAGATATTTCGACAATCAAAATTATAATCATAACCACTCCATGGAGATTCGGGAGGATCATTTAGCAGTGGAGATGAGTTACTATGATTATAGTCATAACCAAGTGACATTAAAAGTTGTTGTTTCTTAGAGGATAGTGAATGGTTTGAAAGATGATCATCTGAGATTTTTGAATCGGTGGAAAAGAGGAGGTTTTCTCGCCTGCGAGTGCGATGTAAACTTGATGCACGATTTGAAAAGGGGTTTAAACGTCGGGAGGAAAAAATTCGCTCAGTTGGATAGTTTCCTTGCAAACGCCTTTTAACGTTTGGAGAAATTGATAAATTTAGTTGTACGGAACCCAATGTGAGACTCCATACACGACGATCGAGACGGCTACGGTTAACTGTGTCGGGATCCGAAAGATTGTTTTGATCCATCCAATCTTCATTTTCATTATGACAAGTTTGGTACTCGATAGCGGTAGTGGAGGAGAGGGGAGGAGGAGGAATAATGTTATTTTGAGAAGTGAAGAGATGGGATTCAGATTTATGCTTTGGGAGAAATTTGTGTCTCCCGAGAGTATAAGATAGAAAAGTATGGGGAATTCTTCTAAATTTAGTGGAAGATTTACAATGGCCATTATTAAAAGAATTATCGTTTGGAGCGGCTGAGTGATCCGGGAGGTAATCTGAGTTTAATCTGAAAGCTGGAAAGAAATTGGAGTGTAGAGTGTTATGGCGTCTTCCCGGGATTTTGAAGCCGTTAGTATTGAGGAGAGGTGAGGTATGGGTAAGGTAAGTGGATCGTAATTCTTCAGAGAGTTCCCCAAGGTTAGCTATGCTACATCTTGCTTTGGCCAACTGACGAAAAATAGTGTTGACCACACGACGAGAAATTGATCTAGATGCATCTGGTCCGACAACTTCATTGTCGAAGCTGGTTCCATAAAGTTCCATTGTTATAGAATGAGTATGGAAGCTAATAATAGTGGAAAGATAATATGAATATGGATGGATAATTGATCGAATTAATGTTTAAGATGTCTAGATATACTTTGATGATAAGAATCGGGTAGTTAAAGGAGGGGGAATAATAGAAACAAGAAACGAAAAAAATAAAAGTTATGAAATAGAAAACTTTCCGAGAAGACAAGCAAACTCGGAATAATGGTATGATGGAAAAGAGGAAAGAAAGTTTCAGAATGAAGAGATTACAAGTTACTGAAGGAGAAGGCTTGAAAAGCTTAAGTTATGATGAAATATTTGTATAGCAAATTGTATACAATTCAACATGCTTGTGTACATGAATTAACGCTGGAGTAAACGCAAACTCACCTCCTCAGCTATATACACATAACGGCTTCCAAGTGTATAGTTGTTTGTTGACTCGGAGAATTTAGTGAAACAACAGCGTTGAAGGAAATCACAAACGGGATGGGCCAATCAAAGCGAAGTACTCAATGGCACTTTCCTGGGCAGACCGAGTAGAGGGGACTGCGGGAGAAGGCACGACGGACTGGCCAGATGGAGATGCGGCAACAGCCTTAATTGGGAAATACGGGGGGTTTGGAGGAGGAATTTTCGGGGGATTGAACGGATGGAAGAGAAGAAGCGGGAACACGAGCTTGTACACAAGCACAAGCTTGAAACGTAGTAATAAACAGTTGCAACTTGTCATGGTATTCAATTGGATAATTTAGCTTTGGCAGCCAGAGTTATACATACAGAAAATACCGTTCAAATGAGGTATAACTATCAGGTATAGTTTCACGAGAAAATCTTCCAGCAGGAAATGGAATGGGCATATCAGCTTATAATCCAATAGTGTACTATGTTAGACCGTGCATATGTACACAAGACTCGACCAAATTGTTCAAGAATGTGAACTTGATAAATAGGTAATGGGTTTCTGCCCAAACGGGAAAGTTAGAATATGGAAATTCATCAATTTATACCTCATCGGAGTTATCGGATAATACGTTCAGCCGGTATAGAAAGAGGAATTTATCAGCGACAATTCTCAAACGGACAGTTATACTTTGATAAGCTTTCCTTTACGTCCATCTTCCGTTGCGTGGACTCTTTATCATTCCATCGGAAACTAAACCGGAAAATTTGGAACCTCTACCTCGAGAATGATAGCTTGATTGATTGTTAATTGATCGTGAAAAATTAGTTCCCCCTCCTATCAAGTCATTATTGCGTATATTTCGACTAGATGGATTACTCCTAAGATGTCCATGATTTTGATTTGGATAATGATTACGATGATGATAATGATGATGGTGACTAGATGACTCTTCATCAATCTCCATCGCATCATTGTCATTACCAGTATTATGAGACCGTTCATTCTGCTGTGATTTAATCGATGTCATTCCCCCCCCACCATCTTTCATGTATACGCGTAACAGTCGACCATCGGCCTACATTAATTTAATCTTGTAAGCTCGTCTCTGAAATATACTTTTCATCTACCCATATAATTCCAAAATTACTCACGCTCTTGTTATGCAACATCTCCACTACTTTATTGGCATTATGGTAATCGGCAAAAAGAATCTCAAACGTCACCACAGGACTCTGAGAAATTAGCGTACATCGCAATAGTCCGCTAACCACAAATTCCGATGATGTTAAAACGGTTTCAACATCAGCAGCTGTAGTTCCCGATGCAAAATTGCTCGCTATAACGACGTAAGGTGCACTTTTGCCTCTAACGTGGAGATCGCCCATAGAAGAGGTAGATCGAGGAAACGATCCCTCCCGATCATACTTAGCGTGGAGTTTAGGACTATTTCGCGATGTGTTACCACTTATCGGTGCTTGTCTCGACATACTATCAGGTCGACGAGAGGGAGCTAGTCCCGTTGGCCGCGCCGCAGGTAAGGGAGTCTAATGCGCGCAAACGCTCGTACAAAATGTTACAATATGGAATATCAAATGTCCATTTCACTCTTAGATGGATCGGCCGCGCTCAATAATGTATCGCGGCACTTTTCGATAAACCCACGTTTACCGGGAAGCGCGCTGGCCGTTTCGACTAACCTTTCTTATTCTACCATTGTTAATACTTTTCAATTTGCTTGTCGCAATTAATCCACCACCGTTTGGTGGTTTTCTCGACGAAGAAAATCTTCCCGAGCCTAATATTGCGTTCGCAAGTGCTTCCTTCTTGCGTTTTTCACGAGCTATAAATCCTTCGTTAGTACCAACACCCATCTTTATTTTTAAAATATAAAAAAAACCTCAAAAATTAATATGCAATACATCTTTCAACATTATAACTTTATTAAACTTAATCTTTCACATCACGAATCCAACCTAACATCGTCGAATTGACCCTCCCTCAAAATTCAATCACTTTACATTCCTTTAAATTTATTAACTCACCCGCTTGAATGATGGCATTGAATTCAACTGCCTCCCCTTTGGGCATAATAAAGACGTGAAAATTTGCAAATGTTATTCAATTCACAAATGATATTCTACGCCGTAAAAACGGGCACACGAATGGGTTAACTTGGTGTGAAATATGTCCTGTTTCGTCCGTATCAAAAAAAAACCCGTAAATAGTAGTCTATAAAACCTCATCAATAAAATAATTCACACCCTGGTAACTCTTTCATAAAACTCACGTACTAATTACTTTGTATCGCGTGAAAATTTTCCCCGACAGAACTAGTCAAATTTTTTTCTTGACACGCGCATTTCCGCCTAAAATCTTTTCCTTCTTTCAATTCACACCCGACCCGGCTTCCCGAATTTCTCTTACCCCAAGGATCATCTAATTATCCGTCCCTTCGGCTCGGCAATTTGCCCCCGGTAACTCCTTTCTACTCTTTCTCGTCTTGGCATTCCGAACTTGTCCTTTATCCGATGGCCCGATCACGTTTTAAAACATTTGATCATGTGACACTTGTCGATTGTTGCGTGACGTTCAAAAACGGCAAAATTTGCGCGCGGGCGCGTCTTAATCTTTTCTTTTCTCCACGCGAAATCTTCTACTTCGATCTACTGAATGCTTAGGTTCTACATTAAATGCCGTGAATACTTTCACTCCCTTGGATTGTTTTGTCCTATTTATCCCTTGAATTTGGTAGTTTTACTTTACTTCGTGTGGTTGTTTAATATTTCACGTTTCTAATTCCGCTTATTATCGTGTCAATTCGCTTCCATATATATGATTTAACAAATCCTTAATCTTAAAGTTACATTTTACACTTGGGAAAGTATACTACAAAGGAAAAGTATCTGGTTAACTCTTCCTGCGCATCTAACTTGTTTTCTTTCTATATCTACTTTAATGTACCGAGGTGTCTAACAGACTTGATATGGGCCATCTGATATCAGATTCATATGTTAACTATCGGATATTGCTATTTCAGTACTTAACATTATAGTTGATGAAACTATTGTGTGTCAGGTTTACCAACAATTTAAAGCGTCTGGCGCACGTTCCGTGTGTGTACAGTATTGGTGACGAGTTTGTTCAACTTGATTTGATGGAGCCAATATCTTCATAGTCCCTCTAACTACTCTTTATCATGAGCTCTTCTACAGCTTCAGATGAAGTACCATGGGATGAAGAGCGGTGCGTTGAAGCGCTGGCGCGTCTAGAAAAACTTCACGATGAGGTAATGTTAAATGTTATCAAGTTGCCTCTATTAGCCCACCAAAGTGAACCATGGTTAAATTGTTACTTAGTTTTACCGTCTACTGCTTACACGTTAAAATTTACTTTAGTTGAACAAACTTCGGACCCTTCCGGCTCGCATCATGTCAACTTTGGCGGCAAAATATTTGACGCCAGAGGAATACTTTAGCAAATTTTTCGAGATAACGTGTGGAGGCTCTCGCACGCTGACCCATCTATCCCAAGATTGGGATAGCACAGAAACTCGCGTTATCTTCGAATACTTATCACGTCATGGGTCTAGTTACTCCCCTCTAAAGCTTAAACGTAGTGACTCAACCAAGTCAACTCAGTTTCCCCACAAGCACAAGCTTCCCAGAGACGCAACACCGCTTGGAGCATTGGCTACAAAGCCAATTTATGTACCGCCCGATTCTCAGACTCCCAAAGCTAATATTGCGTTAATTATCGAAGAATTCCGCAAAAAGCACCCATCCATTCAAACTGAATTAGTCGCGCAAACTTTGGACATTAAGGTGAGACCGTTCAAGTATTAATCCCGCTGCCTCAAAATTACCGTTTCGCTAATTTGCGCGCGTAGATTCAATTTGTGGTTGATTTCTGGAACTTGAATTTTGTCATTCAGCCAGTTATTATGAATGAAATGTGTACAGATTTCAAAGTAGATTTGCCAGGAGGAGAGCGAGCTTACGAATCCATAATTCGATGCATCAAGAAACGGTCATGTCCAGGAAATCTACCGTTCTTACTGGTAGGCGTAACAGTTTATCTATAGGTTTTAACAGCGCTAATAACATACCGTTAAAGGACACTATAAACGCCTATTTAACTGGACCGTTTATCGAGTGCGCAGCCTGTCGTGAGATTATAGGATCCGACTGGCTGCATCCGACTGGGCGTCGACCGTACGTTGAAGAAAAGAATGTCAACGGGATTCAATGGCTTCCAGTTCACGAGGAATGCTGGCAGATTGGTGTTTAGAAATGTGAGCTTTATAAGATACTAGTCAGACCGTTTGTTAGATTTTGACAACCGATTAAATTTTGGTCGTGCTTCATACACCGTCTACGTATGTAATGCAGTGTAGGCATAAATTGGACGTAAATTCATACGCTTGACAAAGTTAGATTGAGTTGACACTACAGAACCGTAGACTAAACTAGTCAAATAGGGCTAACCGAGGATAACGAAAGTGAATACTCAACACGGAAATGCGGAGTTGTAGGATAAAGTTGGTAACGGGAAGCCAATCAGAGCAGACACCGATATCCAAGCGTCTGTAAACTTGCGTACTTGGTTCAAAAGCGCCCAAGGGAATAATGCCATTGAATTTTGAATTATAGTTTGCTGATGAAAAGTCTGGCACACATAAGACGAACATGCCGGGGTAAAATGTACTTGGACATAATGTATACAAGGGCGGAGAAGAAGATAAAAGCGTAAGTAACTTCATTGACGAAGAAAAATGGAACTAGCTGAGGCATAGCAGCATATACGGGTGTCTGTAAATAAAAGGTCAATTATTAGAGTTTAGGTAAATTTTAATATCATAAGGTGAACACGCGTACAAGTGGTTGACCATCCAAACGTGGTAAAATAGAAGATTTACGCGACGATGTAATCGATGCGGAGGTGAAGAAATCATCGAATAAAGTTTTGTACGTTGATTTAAGAATCGGACTGCCGGTATGAACAAAGGGCGTCGGACGAATCGATCGAACCATAGAATAACGCGACACACCTAGCGAGGTGGGTATTGACGTGCTGGCATATCGTGATAACGATGAACCCGGCCAACCTGCACGTAGAATTAAACGAGATAAATTTGCCATCTGATAGAAAGGTGTAAAAATTTCTTGATAAGTTAACGAATGCTTAACCAGTGAAAAAATCCCAAGTTTAAACTTTCAAGATCTTCCCTCCAAACTGTTGTCGACAAAATCCCGTCTTCGGAGCCGGAAAAATTATTTGAAATGGCACGTGATGCAGGTGTGAAAATATGGGCACGTGATTCGATGGAAGGAATGGAGCGCGTTGGGCGCGAAGGCGATGAAAAGGTTGTTAACGGATTAAGGATAAAAGAATTCTTTGGAAGATAAAAATTTGGGAGAATTGAATTTGTTGTTATATTCAATTGTTCATATTGTCGGGTTTGTCTGTTAACGAATGTTATAAAGTGTTGAATTAAGCGACAAGATAGAATGTCGTTAAACTTTACCAATGTCGGGTTGGGAAGCGCGCCATCTTCGGGTGGATTGTTCAGTAGTGGAGGTTTTGGAAACTTGGGCTCGGGAAATAAAGGTTTTGGGCAACAGGGAAATTCAACGAATAGTGAATTGTCCATGCCAAACTTTTCATCTGAATCCACGACAACCGCGGCAGCGACAAACACTACTACCGGTACAAGTTTAAATCAATCTGGTGGAACGGGCACCTTTGGATTACAAAATAAACCCACCACGACAGGAATGTTTAACTTTGGTAACAACAGTGGATTTGGTGGAGGGACTACGTCAACTTTAGGTGCTACTTCAACTTCCAATATTAATACCAATGCGACTACAAGTGGGAATTGGAACGGAAATTCTACCATTAACACCGGAGGAAGCGGTAATGACAGACTTGGATACATGAATAGCTCTATTGTTACGGGTATAGGAGGAGAACATAGTAAAAGTGTAAATGGGGTGAACGCACCAGCTCTTAATTCCCAGAACGCTTACTTTGATCATTTACTTGAACGAAGCAAACAGAGAATGCTCAAGCGAGATGTTAACATAAATTCAGCTCAGTTAGGTGAACTGCCTAGCCTACAATTGGGTTTGGGGGACATTGCTCAAAGAGTTCGTTGTATTGGCACAAACGGTGCTACTTTAGATAATGGTCGTAGTGATGAGCTACTCGATAGTAAAGCGCATTATTTATTAGCAGCTTCTGGTGTACCTACAGCGGCTACTGTCCAAAATTTGGATGAGATTTCTACACGAGTCACTGCACACATGAACGGTGGAGGAGTTAATGAGAGTGATATTAACGTTGACGCTTACATCCAGAGTATTAATGCGCAGACAACTTTGAACATTATCTCCGAGGGACTTGCGCAAAGCAAACGAGATTTTGAATTATTACTACAAGGTACATTAGAAGAAGATTGGGATGGCGCGAGGAAACGTGTATACGAGCATTTTGGTTTGTGTAAAGTCGAAGACAATGATTCAGCTGTTCACGAAAAAGGTATGGGGTGGAGCGGTATGAAATCTTGTAGTGGTAAAGGATTTAAATTCAATGGAAGAAAATCCGTGCTTGGACAATCGAATGGATCATCTACAATATTACGAAGGTCTGGAAGATATGGCCTTGGTAAGCTAGAGGATAGTGCAAGTCAGGGATGGAGTGGAGATAGTGCTATGTTGCGCGATAAGCAAGAAAAGTATGGAGAGTGTGTTCAAGAGTTAACAATCTCTCGATTACAAGAAGTTTGGTACAAATTGCTTGACGGGTTTTTGGACGTAGAAAAGTTGATTAAAACGGACGATAACGAATTGATAATTGATTCTTTCAAAGTTTTAATGAAGATTATTGGTCCTGTGGATAAAATGGGTGGTACATGTACTGGAGAGCGTATTTACGCAACTGAATATTTACGCGAGAATGGCGGTAGTGAAGAAATGCGCGCCCGAATTCTCAAAGGATCGCGACAGGCACTTGAAGAAAAATTTTTACGGCATATCCAAGGCACAATTGAACGAAATTTGCGCGAAGCACACATGGGAGGTATTCCGTCAGCAATTAATGAAGTCCGCGGATATATTCGAGTATGTTCGGCACGCAAAGAACTCGGATCTGATGATGTGTTGCTACAGCGGGTTGGTGAAGATTATGTTTGGGTGTTAATATATTATCTTCTGCGATGTGGGCTGGTCAATGATGCCGCGGAATACATTTCACAAAATCATCGTGCAATTTTGGGCATTGACCGGTCGTTTCCGCGCATTTTCGCCCATTACGCTCAAGATCCCGAGCGAAGTTTGCCGCGCAACTCTAGACTTGAGTTAATTCGAGAATGGGAAACCCAAAAGAAGTATCCTACTGACCAAGTTGACCCTTATCGAATGGCTTGTTATAAGATAATTGGTCGCATTGAATTAGAACGTCGAAGTTTGCCAAATATTAATCTGGGCTACGAAGATTGGGTTTGGCTTCAATTTGCTTTGGCTCGTGAATCCCGAAATTCCCATGATATTGATCATCCTGATGCTACTTCACGATACGATCTTGAAGCTATTCGGCAAACAGTTCTAGATATTGGAGAGCGACACTTTACCAGACATGGTGATACCATCGACAGTCCTTCAACCTACTTTCACTTGTTAATATCAGCTGGATTGTTTGAACAAGCGGTTAATTGGCTTTACGATTTCAATGCAGTTACCGCTATTCACTTTGCTATTGCTCTGGACTTTTACGGTTTACTTCGTGTTGGAGATTTTCATCAACCCGATTTACTCAACATTGATACGGACGGAGCGGCTAACATAAACTTTGGCTTGATGATCGGTCATTACACTTGTGACTTTCGCATTGCTAATCCTGAACTGGCGGTTGACTATTTGACGTTAATTTGCTTGAACAGTGATTTACCGGGAAAAGCGGGAGAACTTCAAGTTCAACTGTGTCATGAAGCTTTACGAGAACTTGTCCTAGAGACGCGGGAATTTTCACTTCTTCTAGGCGATATTTTAAATGACGGGCAACGCATACCAGGCGCTATCGAACAACGTTTAAAATTGATCAAATTATCGGATCATGAATCATTTCTCAAAGTTATTACACTTCAAGCAGCTTCAGTTGCAGAAGATTGTGGTAGAATTACAGATGCTGTTATCCTGTATCATCTAGCTTCGGAATATGATAGCGTTATAAATTTGTTGAATTCAACACTTCTTGAAGTTATTTCAACGGAAATTGGATCTCAAAGTCTTAAATTGGAAACCCTTGATCATGAAGATCAATCGGCTCAGTACGGAGAGCTTAATTCTACTTTAAGTTTAACGGCCATTGAAGATCCCGTTGAACTATCCGATCGCTTTTATCAGCTATTCCTTCAAAAAGTTCAAATTCAACGTCAAGTCAATCCTAAAATTTGGGAAATTTTCGGTACATTACTTCTTCTCGCTCAGGCTCGAAATAAACTTCATGAACAATTGTATCATGAAGCCCTTGATGTAAGTTTATTGGCTTGTCAATACATGTACACTAGTTTGCTAACTTTACTTTACCCTCCAAAGCTTATCGCCAAAACCGGTTTACTACCTTTTACAGCCCACGGTGACATTACCATGATTCGATCTGCCGCCACTAATTTTAACGCCCAACCTGCTGAACTCGCACGAGTCATTGGTCCTTTACTCCTCATTACGATAACTGCATTTTCCCATGAGCGTACACGCTTACGCTCTGCCGTTTACGTGGACGACACTAAATCCATGAAACTCAGTGAAATTAACACTGCAGCCAACGATCTCATTGTATTTGCTGGTTTAGTCAGATATCGACTGGAAGCACGAGTTTTTGAGACTTTATCTCGCGCAGCCAGCGAATGGGATGCCAATTAATCTCTCCCAAAAATTCCTTTTCTCTTCCAAAAATGGTTCGACTCGTTAATTCTCCCGCGACAGTTCCCAAGGTCTCTTTGCCCTAGCCCTAGCCCTAGCCCTAACCCCCACGTATTTCCCCTTCAATCCGGGTCCGGGTTTCGCGTTAACTTTTTACCGTTCTACTTTATTTTTTTTGTAGCGAACAATTCAAGCGCATGTATTATCACGGTCAACTTCGCACGGGTTTCTTCAGGTTAATCCATAGTATTCATGGAACGAGATTGCTATTCGACAAGGTTTTCCTCGCTAGACGCTCCAGGTTACAATTAATCTACCATCGGTACCCAGTTTATCAAAATACGGTGAATTTATCATACTTCGTCGGCAGACGCTTTGCTATACTTCCAGTACCACACACCAGTGTAACAACAATGAGTACCACAGCAATTCCAGCGTCTCCACGCGATCTATCATCAGTCGAAACTTTTGAAGATATTCGCAAACATTACCGTGTTCACGATATTCTTAGGGATTACAATGTAGATATTACTGACTCTTCATCTGATCTGTTTCCCGATATTAATCCTGTGGACATCTATCGTGCGCATCTGGTTTCTATACTTCACAAGCTATTACCAGATTTACCCATTCCAACGCTACGAAATGCTATTCACTGGACCCAAACCCTTGATAATGGGGATCTATCCATTCCCGTTGCTGCCTTGCGTGTTAAGGATATTAAACCGGCCGATCTAGCACAGAAACTTGCCGCAGACTTTCCCCCCTCACCACTAATTCATCCTCCAACCGCTGTGGGAATTTTTCTTCGCATATTTTTCAAGGAGCTGCCCCTTTTACGCTTAACCTTACCCGCCATACTCTACCGTGGCGAAAACTACGGCTTCAATCCTTACGTTGGCTTACGCGACATTACCAATCCGGCCGCCGGGCGTAAGCGCATTATTGTTGAATTTTCCAGTCCAAACATTGCTAAACCTTTTCACGCTGGTCACCTACGCAGCACTATTATCGGTGGTTTCATCGCTAATCTTTACCAAGGTCATGGCTGGGACGTTATCCGTCTAAATTATCTGGGTGACTGGGGAAAGCAGTACGGGGTTCTAGCTGTTGGTTTCGAACGATATGGTTCCGAGCAAAATTTGCTAGCCAACCCTATCGGGCACTTATACGACGTCTACGTTCAAATTAGCAAACTTGCTGCTGATGAGGCTGACTTATGCAAAAGTCTAGAGCAAAAATATCACGCTGCTGTCAATGGAACTTCAACTGATACCGTCGATATTGCTTCAATCAAGGCTCAAATAGACAAAATAAATGAAACTGGCGTGGATGCTTCTGCTCGTGCTTACTTCAAGCGTATGGTTGATGGAGATGAAGATGCCTTAAGCGTATGGCGTAAATTTCGTAATCTTAGCATTCAAAAGTATCGTGATACGTATGCTCGATTAAACATTAATTTTGACAATTACTCGGGTGAAAGTCAAGTTTCCGAAGGGCGTATGAAAACTGCTACCCGCATTATGCAGGACCAAGGTTTACTTGAGGATAGCGACGGCGCCGTCATTATTGATCTTTCCAAGCATGAAAAACGCTTAGCCAAAGCCGTAGTTCGTAAGAAAGACGGAACTAGCTTGTACTTGACTCGTGATGTGGGCGCTTTACTCGAACGTTTCGAAACGTATAAATTTGATAAAATGATCTACGTTGTTGCTAGTCAACAGGATTTACACCTCGCCCAGCTTTTCAAAATCGTGGAGCTTATGGGGTATCCCGATGTAGCCCAACGTTGTTCCCATATTAACTTTGGAATGGTTCTCGGTATGAGTACTCGTAGAGGTACGGCTAAATTTCTCGATGATATTCTGCGAGATGTCGGCGAAAAAATGCATGATGTTATGAGAACAAATGAAGCAAAGTATCGTGAAGTCGCAGATCCGGAAAAAACATCAGATCTACTTGGTATATCTGCCGTCATGGTTCAGGATATGACGGGTAAACGGTACGTCAAATGAACCCTTTTAATTTTACTTTCTCAACTAATCTATCCGTTTAGCATTCACAATTATGAATTCGATATGGATCGTATGTGTTCTTTTGAAGGTGATACAGGACCGTACCTCCAATATGCTCATGCCCGTTTGTCGTCCATTATCCGCCGGGTTGATAAATCTTTTACCATTGAGGAATTGGCGTGCGCTGACTTTTCCCTGTTGTCTGAGCGGCATGCCTCTGACCTTGTGAGATCTTTAGCACAGTGGCCTGATGTCGTTTCAAATAGCTTGCGAACTCTGGAGCCCATTACCATTTTGACGTATCTCTTTCGCATGACGCATTTACTTAGCTCTAGTTATGATCACCTTCATGTAGTGTCTAGTAAGCCAGATGTCTTAAGAGCTAGGCTGGCTTTATACACGGCTGCACGGCAAGTACTCAGAAACGGAATGCGACTTTTAGGCTTAACGCCTGTTGATCGAATGTGAAACCATACCGTATTTCCAGAGTTGTGCTGAATGACCATAAGCTAGTCAAGCTAAATTGATTGATAGATTTTCTTTGACACTTGGTTTTCTGTTCCGTGCACCACTCATTCTCGATTAAACGTAGGTTTATTACGAGTTAAGCTTACGCTGAAGCCAGCATTGAGTGGATAACGCTCATTAATGCTTGGTTTTCTTGCGCAGCGGCTACTCTTTCTTTATCGCATAGCTGTTTTGAAACGGCTTCGTAAGCTGTATGGGTGTTTGGCTTGATTAAAACATCGACGCGAAAGTTCGGCGGTAGAGTAGCTCGTAAACGGATGTGAACGGCTAGACCGATTATAGTAGCTAAACTACAGTGAGGTGTTGTGGGCGTTAACAGTATTGTTACATGGATAAGGGGAAGCGTGAGCGGCGTAGTCGGCTGACATGATAAACGTTTGATGTGTATATCTGCTATGTTTACCACGGCAAGTGATCCAAGACTGAACGGATGTTCTGGATCGTTAATCGATGCCACTAGATCTAATATTTGGGAAATTCGGAATGAAATAAGGGTCGAGGTTAGAAGTGTACGTGAAAAGACGGTACTAAATAATTTCCCAGGGTGAGACTAACGTACCGTAGATATCTTGTTGATCGATACTTTCGGAGGTAATTGCCCTGTTAATGTTAATCCAATCAAATCTTGTATAGTGACGTTAACAATTAAAACTTTGTTACTCTGCATTTTCCATGTCTTCATTTTTTGAAGCTTGGATAGTTATTTTGCCACTTTTTTCCACGGTGTATGAAATGTGTCGCCGCGCGCGACGTTCTGGCATATCCGACTCACTGAGTATTTGTGGATTCGGATTATCCTTGGGTCGTAATGGATTAAGAAAATCCATAGTTTATTTGTCACTTATTTCAAAGGGGAAATTTTTTATTCTTTCTGTCGAAATTTGCCAACACAAAAATATACCAACCTTCCACCTCTCGGCCGACCTCGAAATACTTCACCCACAAATCACGTGATTAATGGATAACTAGACCGAGAGAGAAGGGGAGAAATCTTAAGTAGTAGAAGTAAAAATAAATGGAATAGATGTACAAGTAAATGGAATTATTCGGTTAGGTAGATAAAGCTAAAAAATACTTGTAAACGAGATAAATGAAGACCAAACTTAATTGCCTTCTAGAATTGATATAGAAGGTTAACCAGACGAAACCAACTGACGCAACCATTCCATCTGATCTTTTGATTGGCCGCCTTATAAATTTGGAATGACGCGATTGCCAACGCACGTTTGGGCGCTTCCTTCCCATTTCCATGCTCTCAACATCTCATTCACGCTCGTCAGCCTTACCGGGAATCCCACCCTGGCCCTATATCAGATGGTTGTTATAGGTATACATTTTTGAAGTTTTCAAAAACCCGAAAAATTCAACTCAAATTAACCGTTAATGTCAAGCCAAAGTTTCGGGTTAATCAATGCAACAAATAATGGTTTACAGCGCCTAATCGGTCCAGGATATTTTTCGGGTAGTGAATTCACTCGGGACATCGTTTCCACTCATTTCTTTGTAATTTCCTATTTACCTTGACGTATACATACGTTTCCTACCAACCATACCATTCGATTTCTTCCATGAGCCCTTTTCAACGTAATTATCTTCCTCCCTTATTCAGGGTTTCTTTATCCATGCTTTTGCATTCAATTTACATCATGACGATTTATCCAAATCACGTTTTCCCCACTCATATCTTTCTCATTTCTTTACTTGTACACCACTAACTTGTTCGCTAATGCGTTCTACAGCTTCATTTATTCTTTTGTACTAAACTGATATTCGCCATCTAAATACCCAATACTACCCGCCTCATACTTACACCGCTCATCATCCATAATTCCCTTGTACGCTTAAACCTACTCTGTATATTGCCCTTTTCCAATACCCTTAGAGTGTTTAGTTGCACCCATTCCCACATTTCGCTTAAATGTGGCCAAAAGTCAACCTTAGTGTCCTTGGGTCTTTTCGTTCAAATCAATCTTGACTACACCTGTGGTAGGGCATTGATTATGCCTAATGACGTTGAAAGTTGTTCTTTGTACAAGCGCCCAACTTGTGAGGAGTGGATTTCCGATTCACCAGACGGGCTTCGCTCGTCACGTCAATCATCAACGCTAGTATCGTTAACCTTTTCTTCACCAACGTCTTCGCCGCCTCCACAACCAAAATCTCCCTCAGGCTATCGTCGTTTCCCTAAACCTTCCGCTATGCGTCGACATCGTTCCCCGCGTTCACATTGTACCGTTAACTCGCCTTCCCCGTTAACGTCCGTTGCTACCTCGTCAGAATCACCGTGTCCGAGTATGCCAGGAAGCTTTCCACTTGCTTACCCGCACACTTCGATAAATGAATCTGTGTCTTCTCACACTTCAACATCTACGGCTACGGCTACGGCTACAGCTACGGCTACAATTTCACAACCACCCACGCCTACAATTTTCTCTCAGTCTACCTTAACCAACAGTCCGCGAAAGTGTGTCGATGTGGTCCGCCACCCTATCACTTGTCCGTCTTTTCACCTTTCACGTGAACCAGTTGCTTCATCTACTAATGTCAATACCGCAAAGACTATTCCATGTATCGCGTCTACCAGTAAGTTGACAACTTCGCGTAATATGTATCGACATAGTCCTCCCGTTTTACACATGTGTCCCGCCGTCACACCTCACACTACTACTCTCCCGGCCTCTCGTGTCCCCACGTACAACAGTACACATACGTCAGACTCATGTCATCCCATGGCAGCTCACTACAATGTTAATCAAGCGCAATATCACAAGCTAACTTCTCACCTATCAGATCCATTAACTAATTCTACCTCGTTAAAGGACTGCCCGAGACCCATGAGAATGTTATCTACGGCAAATCAACACCCACATCCCCTAATTATACGTGATACAGCTTATACCTCAACGGATAATTCTGCTTGTCATTTCAAACATCCATCTTGCATGAATTATCATCAACCATCTTGTTGCCCTACTAACACGCCATGCCATCTTCATCACCATCACCATCATCATTTACCCTCTCGCTCTACTCATCATCCTCGAACAATACATTCTCCTAACCCTACCGTCAATATATCTGATTCACAATCAACTCATGCACAACATTGTGGAGTAAAACCATCTACACCTTTTGCTCACCGTACACCCTCCTACAACTCAGATTCTCTAGTCTTTCCCACCGAACTTTCTACAAATCGGCATCACATCCACCAGAACGATCGAAAGCATAGTCATTCACATCAATCTTCGTCCCTAACTTCATCGCTCGGCCTCAATCTGAATAGCGAAATCCCCTTCCCCTATGCATCATCCCCTCCATGCTATCTCCCCGTCAAAGCTCTTTGCTATACCCCTACACTTGATACGGCTGATGCTCACTCATCTCATGCTTGCAAGCATAACTGTTCATCAAGTTTACACCATACTAATGATTCAAGGCTACACTGCAACTCGACCAGATCAAATCAGACTACAACCACCGGAATACCCATATATCCATCTAGTATAAATACTTGCGACCAGCCCGAGCCATCTCGGCATTTAAAAGTATCGAAACGTCGCAAGTCAGGCCAGTATCGACACCATCGACGTACTTCCTCGCAGGGTCTGCTTGACGATCAGTTTTCACACCATACTCGAGCAACGTCGCGCGATTCTGTGCGTACTCGATCAATCCGCAGTTCCAGTGTTAATCCACAAGCTCCCTCCTATACTGAATCCCTACCATCAGGTAGAGCACTGGGATCAATTTGCTCAAGCATATCATCGTGCGGCTTTCCTAGTTCATGTAGTGCATTATCACGATATTCGGCATCACAATCTTTCTCGTCTGCGTCGTCCGATGTAACCACACCTGGCATGAGACACTATGATCCAACATGTTCACGAAAAAGTTACACATGTCATCGTCATGAATGCAATCAACACCATCGTAATTCCTCTGATATGGGAGATCTTGATCAGTGGGACGCCCGACGTCGTGATGCTGAAGAGTACCAGCGCAAAGTGCAAAATCACGCTTACATGCAACAGTGTTCATGCGCTCATCATACGATGGAACGAGATCGCCGTCGTGGCCGTCGCCGCATTCGTGATAATACCGAACGAACACACCCACGGCAATTAACAAAGCATGAGTCGCATGGAGGTTCAAACATGTCTCGACCTACACTATCTGTATCAACGGCGCACAGTAGTCAACACTCACATGGTGAAACTACAAAGCTTGTATCAGCACAGTATCATACAATATCACCATCTCATTCAAGATCCCAATTGGGCTCACGCCCATGCTCGTGCTCCCGGTCACGTTCACGATCACGTCGCAAATTGTCCAACGTTGCATCATCGCTAGATTCATCAAGTGTGTACCGTCCTAACCGATCAGTTTCACGCAGTACAGATTCTCGCCAAACTTCGAGTCGGCGTCATCGTAACAATTGGCACAACAACGCTTCGAACCATATTTGCACATACGATGACGATGGCCACAACGTCAATGATAACAATGTATCAACACACAGTATACATGCCAATCACCTACGTTTGCGCTCGCGCTCACGTTCCATATCATCATTATCATTACCAATGCATCAATATCCTGACAATCGTAGTATACGCGAGTACGCTAGGTCAACCAATTCTAGCTCTGACAATAAACCTGAATCATGCAACGACTCGGATGGTTTAGGCTACGAATCGTGTGAAGCTGATCATGGGGATACGCATAGATCAAATAGTGATAAAAACAGCAACAGTGGCAGCGACAGCGAAAAAGATGAAGCTCAAACGGTACGTTTAGTTAACGCTAAAATGCGAGCTTTGCCGGCTCCGTCAACTGCGGAAGCCCCCACGACTACGACTGCGACAACCTCTACATCGTGCACATCGCACCGTGTACTTAGTCCCGCGCGCGTTAAAATGACGGTTGACGTAGCCCGAGGATTCGATCTAGACTTGGGTGATCAACGAATTTACATGCAGCCGCTATTCAGTACAACTCATCATCCGGATTCATGCGCTATGGCTAATCTGACCATTGCCTGTAAGAGGTGCTTGAATCATGATACTTTTCATGCCGATGGAGATTGAAATGTTGTATATCCAAGCAATGTAAAGTTAAGCCAGCTAGTTGTATAAGCGCGTGTTAACGTTAATAGTCCAACTAACGCCTATCCAGATTTTTCCGTACGAAATAAGCGTGTACATACACAATACGAGGTAAACTCGAGCAACTTTCCTCATATTCTCATCAATAACTCCCATAACGTCCACTAGACATTCGTGACCCACGATAAAACTAACGAATAGATGGCATCTTGCGCGCTGGACTAGACGTGGCGTGTTGAGTTGTAGTTCGTGCGTGTAATGCTTTACCCGCGAACAATGATGCGCCGGATAATGGGTGTAAACGATGATTTTTGGGGCGGGTGCGCATAGATGCATTGTTTGTAGAGCGTAGTCGAGCGTTAGCGTTTCCGGCTACTTGACTTACGCTATCGTTTGGATAAATGTCGTCGGCAAAGCGTGTTGAAACATACGTTTTCCCGGCCGTAGATCTTGTAAATGCTGATGGAGGTTTACCATGAGCCCCATACGATCGATTATCCATGGCATTGCTACCATCACTATCATCGTCACTGTCGTCAGTGTGAACATGACTGCGTGTAACCCGACTATCAATTTCATCATCTGTATAATGGCTGACTTGACGTATATGTTGTCGCTGGGGTCTAGATGATGCGTTGGCATAACTTGAAGGGGCCTTTGTTGCATTATCTGAAGGTTTTCGTGCCATCGATCGACGTCCAGTTGATTCTTGGGTCTGTTGAATTCCGCCGGAGCTGCTTAGCCCTGGAATATAACAAGGGTAGGATTTTGTACCCGTGTCACTGTCATCACGATAGGTTTCACGCGGTGGTGAATCATGATTAATTGTAACGTTTGGTCGTGATCGTTGTCGATTATATTCATCAACGTAGGATTTGGTATTTTCACTGAATTTTGTGGAACATTGGGGCTTCTCAGGGCGACGAGAGGCCGGACGGTGGTCAGATCGTGCAGAATCATTAGGTACTTTCTCCTCAACCATTGCACTTCGGTGATCTCTTTCTGGGTATCGACGAATATTTGGATATGATTCAGAATCGGGTAAATGATTCATATTAAGTTGTTTACTAGTACGTTTACTCGGGTCTTTGTTCGATTTTCGATTGGGCTCTCGGTAGCTTGATTGAGGTGAAGAAGGGATAGTTGGGGCAGATTTGGACAATTTTTGCTGGCGTGAATCAGAGTTGCTAGAATTACCTCTCACATCAGCGGCCGTAGACCATCTGTGCATTGGTTCTTTACGAATTCGATGGGGCGGTAGATCGGTAACATGAGTCTCTTTGGATTTTTCAGGAGATGCGGCGGGTGAAGAATTGGCCAATGGTTCATAACGATGAGTACGCCGAGTTTTACTGGGTCTTTCAGGGTAACTAAATCTGCTAGCACTAGCTGGTTGATTTAGACCACCAATGCCAGCAGACGTTTCATGACGATATTCACGAAGGGTAGAATCACGACGATGATGACGAGATTTACCATGGGATGAAGCCAGTCCTTGTTCGGCTAAATCATGATCTTTTTCAGCGATAGAAGCGAGAACACTTGTAGCTTCATCATTATAAGGATGTGTATACGTTTTTGGGTGAGCTGAACTAGAAGAATCCGTGGTAGCAGAAAATTTTGACGATTTAGTAGAACGAGTAAAAGTCGATATGAAGCTGCCCAATACACTAGTACCACCACCCAATTTGGTTGATTTGGTGGCATTTGTTAAGGTTCGACCATCAGGACCTTTGCGACGTAATACTGTAGACTTATAATCATCCCAGTCTTGGGAGCGCCATTTGAACCCACCGTTGGAAGCTAAGAAAAAGAACCAAATAGTTACTAGGGCCATACTAGCACCGATAAGAGCAAATAGACCGAGAAAAGCCTGATTAGTGAAGCTTGTCGCAGGACGTGCTCCACTGCCAAAATTTACCCAGTTTGTTCGACCCGAAGTGGCAGACAGTTCACGACTTGCGGCAAGCTGAGAATGAGCGTCCAGCATAGTGTGGTGTTGGATTTGCGTATTTTTATCGTTAAACGGATCTCCATGGTGAGAATGTTGAAGGTTTTTCAAATTAACTTTTGAGGTTATCTCATCATCGTCACGGAAAGGTTGGGGTACGTTTTGCGATGGGACAGGGGTAGTGTATAAAGTATTCATTGACGGATCCTGATTTTGAAGTTATGCGCTGTATATGGTTTAGGAAATAATAGTTGGTGAAGCGTACTAGCTTGAAGATCAATTAAAATGCGGAAAACGATGGTAAAAACATTTGACGATGATAATCAGTGAATAATGCGGCCTGGAGGAGCAAAGTATTGAGTTTCGCAGGGCAAATTAAGTGCCTGTGAAAAAATGTAGGGGAACACGGAGAAAGCGATTCAGGATAAAACGTACGTGTAAGTTTAATACAGTTAAGCTCGTAAAAGTAGAGTGATATTCCGATTAGCGTATGAAATAAACCGGTAAAAATGATGTTAAGCAAGCTTGTTTTGAAGAGAAACTCGGCCGATAAAGCTCACGATAAATATATTAGAGGAAAAAAAGTGGTAAAGAGTAAGGTAAATGGGAATCAAGGCTCGTAGACACCAGTTTGTAGTAATTAATGGATTGATCAAAAGAAACTTTGGTGATAAAATCCTTAAAACGTCAAATCTTCGTACAACCAAGAAGTTTGTTTACACACAAAATGACGTCATGGAATGATTTTGGGGTTACACAAGGCCTAAAAAGGAGAAAAAGGGTTTCCACGACAACATCCACAAAATAGGCCGGAAAAGATTCGGTAAGCCGGAGAGGCAAAATCTTTGATTCGGGAAGAAAAGCGGGAAACACGGCGGGGAGGATTAAGAGAAGGTGAAACCGAGTCAAGACAGGGAGCCGGGCCGGGATCGGGGAGAAATTCGGGCGACTTGAAACGACCAAAGTGAGACAAGGTTCAGAGGATGGATGGATATCATCAACTTCAGAATTAGTATCACTATCAAATTTAGCTGCACGAGAAATTTAGCGGTCTTCGAAATGATTTGGCGAAACACCGACTTATCCACGTAGCAGTTAATATGTAATACATAGTGTCTCGGGCAAGCATAGACGTAGATTAAGTCCAGTAAAAGCTTGTAAATGGTAGGATATTGGAAATATAGAATACTCAAGAACTCTCTACGTGATCAGGAAATATTTCAAGTAGAGTTTTAATGGGAAAAGGAATATCCTCGGGTAACGGATAACCAAATACAGCAACTAAGTCAATGAGAGATGGGGTCCAACTCCAACCTAAGTGCATGTTTTGAATGATCCAATCGTGAAAATGATCATTTACAATATCACCAAATATGGGTTCCGGATAGGGAGATAAAGTCCACGTACAACGAGATTTAGTAGGATCGCCAACCTGAGGGGATTGAATAGAATAGGCATCCGATGTTAAGCAAGAAGATGTAGAGGAATAACTGTACAAACGGTAATCTGGTAAACTAACGGAAGAACCAGTATCAGATGTACTAAGGGAGTTGGAAGTTTGAGGTGGGAAGCAAGGTGATGGTGTTGTGTCACAACTTGGAAGAGATGATTTGCGATAACGAGTCCTTTTTGCCTGACGGGAAATGGAGCGAATTATCTTCCGTTTTCTGGTCTTTGGCTTAATAGTTTTCACTGATTTATCGATAACGGACTCGGCGATAGGAGAATAGGTCAGGCATGTATCAAAGTTCGTATCGTCAACGGCAGACGGGGTAATAAATTCTGAAGCGCCAACAGAGACTCTCAAATTGTGGTGTAGTTTTCGTGAAAAAGTAGTTCGTTTCCAAAACCCATCAGATGGAGGAGAAGGGGATGAGGAAGGATTGTTTTCTTGACCGGGGAAATTTTCTAAGGCAGACGGACTCATGGAAGATGGAGGTAGAAAATGCGCTGCAATGGGTTTATACAGGATAATATTTGAGGAGAGAAATGGGTGATATTTTGGATAAACTAACCAAAGGATAATAAACCCGGCTGTACAAATCAATAATAACGGAATGTAAGAATCAACCTGACGAATTAATGGTTATGCATAAGGAAAAGTAAATTAAAAGGGTATCAAGCGCGACGAAAAACTAACTTTTCTGCTAATGAATGTTAAAGTTAGTCGTTTGAGGTAAGGCTAGAGAAGTTTTGAAAATTTCAGTAATGTTAAACTTCACTTTAGACAGTATGGAAAGATGATGCAAATGGTAGAGCATACAAAGTCCCAGAAGATCAGAACCGGAAAAAGAAGTTCAACAGATTAAGGTGAGAAAAGATAGATCATAAAGAGGGAAATACAGTAGCTTTAGCAGGTAGAATGATATACGAAAAAGCCACCGTAGGAAAATCCAAATCTTGGAATAAATTAGACTAGCATTGTAAAAGTTAGTTAAGAAAAGGTATCCTTGAGTTAATAGTTAAGAGAACTTGATTGCCCCGCATTGAGATAGAGATGTGTAGACCAAGATAATCTCGATGCAAAAGGATGAAGGATGTTTGGTAGAGGGGATTTAAAAGACGTATAAAATGGGTCCGAAATAAAAGGATGTAAAAAAGGAAATAATATAGTTGGATTGAAAATTTCAAAGGTGGGGATAAGGTAGGGAGGGGAGAAATGATAAAACTCGGGAATGGGGAATTGCAGATAGGACGGATGAAGAAGATTAATGGAAGAATGGAAAAGAAAACAAGGTGATTGAGGGAAGAATTGATTAAAAGAAGGGGATATTCAATGGAAGTTAGTTGAAAAGGAAAAATACTTTAGGGGCTAAAGTAAAGCAAGAAAATGGATGGACGTATAGATGTTTCGGCCGAGTATTAATGATGAACCGTACTAGCTATTGAAATAAAGAGTTAGTCGAAAATGTGAAACACAAATTAACAAAGAGAATAGTTGATGAAAAATATGGGAAAGTTAAATAAAGGTAAAGTTGGTCGAAGAAAAACCCGAAATTCATTAAAAGGACACGATAACCCACGGTCAATATATACACAAACCCATGCGTGCAATAGTAGTTAAGCGAAGAATGAATCCATTCAACAAGAAGATGGCAGATGTGGAATATCGAAGGGAAAACGGGATTCCCGCAGAAGCCAAAATCGATAACAAGTGATGAGAATACTCAGCGCCATTGGTCAGGGAAAGTAAAAAAAGAGATGCGAAAGGTAGACCAGAAGATGATGGTGACGAGGGCACAACAAGACGAAACACAAACCCACCACATCAATGACAATGCCAACAAATGAATCAAGGGCCAAAACAAAAAAGTTTTGCGCGGAAGTGCTTTAGAGAGGCGGCGGCAACGGCGGGGGGGAGAGCCTAAAACAACCCGAATTATGGGGGGTACATCACGAGTCGACTTCTTCGAAGCCATCATCGGCATCATCCACCATTTCCATTTGCTCTTTAATCAAATTTGCAGCTTTAGGATCAAGATTTAATGCAATAGTATAATGTTTCACGGCTAATGTACGATCATGAATCATTTTGTATGCGCGAGCAAGAAAAAAGTGCACGTTGGCAACATCGGGAGCCAAATCCTTCAAAACTTCCAATTCAGTTAACGCCTCGTACGGTCGATTCAAACTTAGCAAGGCTCTAGCTTTATGAAGTCTTGCAAATTGGCATAACATGGGACGTGGCTCTAAATCACAGGCCCGGGTATACATGTCAAGGGCGGATTGCATTTTGCGCATTTTTTGTAAGACAATGCCGATTCTCACAATTAACACAGCATTCGTAGGATTAATACGATTAGCAGCTCTATAATGCTTTTCTGCCATTTCGAATTTTCCCAACCTTTCATAAACTCGCCCCAAACCATACCATCCGTGATAGTGACGTTCATCTACACTTATGGCCATTCTATACGACTGTAAGGCTTTTTCAAACTCTTCATTTTCAATATGTTCATGACCTTGAAGGGTAAAGGCATAGGAAAACTTAGAATCAAGTTGAGTAGCTCTCCTAAAGCATTTAATAGCTTGATCATGTTCACGTTGTAAGGAAAATGAATTCCCTAATGAGCACCATGCTTGAGGTGAAAGACGATCAATTTCAATCAATCTATGCGAGAGATATGCAAGTTCTATTCCATTTTTGTGATGCCAAAGAACCGTAGAAAAAACCTCCATATCTTGCATTCGTGAGGGTTCAACTTTTCGTAAACGTCGAAAGACGTCCTCCGACTTACTGTAGCTTGTCTGTTCATAGTACGCTTTTCCAATTTGAGCAAGGATCCAGGGTGTCTCCCTTTGCTCATCATTCAAACTACTTTCAAACAGTTTCAAAGCGTCTTTACACTGATACATGCTCAAGCAATAATAAGCCGTACCAATTCGGAAGAGTAAATCAAGTATGTATTGTGTTGCCTTTTGATCTCGAGATGGTACATCAACCGTATTATGCGCTGCCTTTTTCGTTGCTAAGCCTCCTGATCCATTCCCCGAATTGTTAAGTTTTGTGCAATTCTTTTGAAGGGCGATCTGAGATGTTTCAATTGCCGGTTTTCGATTACCACTAACAACTCGTCCTACTGAACTCGGCGGTCTTGATTTACTCAACACTTTACCCATACGTAAATCCCGCTTTTTCTTACATTCAATCCCTTCCTTGGATAAAGACACAGATGCTGTCGTTGTAGTTCCACCACTTATTCCAATACCCCCTGCTAATGGCTTACTGGTTGATGCTTTAATTTGATTGAACAATCTAGCGCTTCGTCGTTGAGGATGCTCTCCACTTTCTCCCGCACCAGTACCCAACGGTGCTTGAGTAGGATGTCCGGAAACTGTTCGTTTGAGTGCAGCGGATAAATTTATCCGACCAGCATCTACACTGTCACACGCTTCAATTCCTCGAAGTTTTTGTTTGGCCATAAATAACTTCGCTTTCGGTCCATCGGAAAATTGTTCACCAGTTGTACTAGCCACGGATGCCACAGACTTGTTGCGAATCACTTGATGAGATTCCGGCTCAACTGAATTAGTATCGGATTCCCCCATTATAACATCATCATCATCAATGGTGTCACGAGTCAAACATCTTCCAGAATTAGCCATACTACCCAGCCCACCCGCTGTAGAGTTAAATGGCCGAGGTGAACCATTAGCAAGCGTACGAGATGTTGATTCGGGCCGGAAACTTCCAGTTTCATTAAGTGATTTCACAAAGGCAGGATTGAATGGATCCGACATTGGAGAAGATTGATATGAGAATGATGTATTCATAACTTCTGATGTTGTGGGAAAAATTGTCTCCACTAGGAGAGTGGATAATCCCAAAGACAGTACGGCTTTTTTGGCCTCAGGAGATGCTCGGAATATCTGTGATACGCGAACATGTGCTCCTGAATTGAGCAATAAAATTTAGTGTTAGGGTATTTTGGTATCAATCAAAAATCGTAAGAACAAACCTACCGAGATCACAAAGTTCTGTAAATGCATCCCACATGAACGGATTAACTTTTAACGCTTCTACATAGTAGAAAATCGCCTTCTTAATATCGTCATTTGACCTGTGAAGCTTTCCTAGTAAACAGCACACCGCAGCTGCATCGGGTATATGACATCGAGTTAAGTCAGAATGCTTATTGAGAAAGATCTTGTCACGCCAGAGAGGTCTCGCTTTTTCCAACGCTTGAATGCCATCGGAAAATTTTGATAATTGCAGGCAAACTTTGGCAAAGATAAACGAGCATCCTAAATGCTGTCCTAAGAGGCCTTTATCACGACTATAGTCGTAGGCAATTCGATACTGTCCTAAGCGTTCATGGCATAAAGCTAGTAAATGTATCATATCATCATTCTTATCATCCAAGCCGTATAAACGTTCCGAGAGAAAGAGAGCGTTCGTTAAGAATCCGTTGTCAAGATGATAAAAAATTATTTGTCGTAGTTGTGCAGAGGTAGTCTGCGTTAATTGGCTCATGATATTGTAATGGGAGGAGTTTTCAGCAGTGCGTTCTTCAATGATATAGTGAGTTGAGGGAGGGTGTAAGAATAAATGTTGAAGGGAAAGATGTGAAAGAATCGCAGGGAACTAGGAGGCATCCGAAATGATGGATATTCAAGTGTCCAAGAATATAAGTAAAATAATATGTATGTATATATATATATACGGTTAAATATATATATATATATATGTGTATATATATGGATGCGTATGTTAATGGATGGTATGGGAACGTGAAAGAGAACGCCGGGGATTATTAGTACGGTCTTCAATCAAGTAACGGGGGATAGGGAAAAGAGGTAAAGTTGAATGAATGTAATTCACGAGCCTGGAAAACGAGGGGATGAAATCTTGAGGAAGAATAAATGGTGAAATCGTGTACAATTAATCTTGAGAAGGGTAATTTCAGATTCAATCTGATTCGAGGAAAAGACAAATGAACAGTGTCAGGCTGAGATTTGCGGATTTGAAGAGTGTGAGGTGACTATGGTAGTCTCGAGAATCATAACTTAGATGCCGAATGTAACGGAAAATTTCATCAGGACTAAACGCGCATGAAAATGTAGTCAGACAGAAGGGTTTAGTATTGAATGAATTTGATATGAAGGATTAAGATAAATAGGAAAAATAAATGGTAGAGCAAGGTATGACGCGCAAATGTCGTATACGTGAGTACACGAATACAATGTAAGTTTGAAGGCGTATTTACGATATCAAATTAGTGTTTTGAAATTGGCGGCACCATAAATCCTTCAATATGAATCGAATTATTCTTGAGTATTGTAGAGTATAAAAATGTGGGCAATTGGATGCTTGAAAATAGCAGAATTGAGAGTAAAAGGAAATGAAGATAAAAGCAATCGGAACAACTTACACGGAATACCTTGTAAACAATCGGGAATCTCAAGAAGATTAACGTATCCAGTGGTGAATTAAGAGATATTAAATTGAATTAATCCAAAAAATTTAATCTTGTTTGATATCCCGATAAAAATGATTCAACTTAAAAGCGTTCTATGTCGTGAACTTTTTAAATAAACACCAAAATCCGTCAAAATGACAAAATTTTAGCGTTGTGCACGTGACCGTACTTCTTTGGCATGGCACGTGATTAGGGGAATAATGGTTGTTGCGGGTTTGCTTCTGCTTCTGCTTTTGATGCTGGCGCTGGTGTGTTACTGGGCTAAGATGGTGTTGAAATGTGTAAAGAGTTTTATGCACAATTATTCGGACAAGATTAGGTCAGACAAATGTAATTTTATGGGTATTACCTCAAATTTGTTAAATATACAACTTCACCATTCACCACTATTTCCTTTACAATTTATTCATTCATACCCTACATTTCTTCTTGCCATATTTCTACATCTTCATATACTCAAACTCTACATCAATATTCGCTACCCTACACCACTCCCAATTCTCCCATACTACTAAATTCCTCCTGAACCTCTACCTATTCTCCCGTCTCCCCGTACAACCTCATGCCCTAGCCCTAACCCTTTTCACGTGAGAGTGGCATGTGACCACGTCCATGACTAAGGTGTATTGCACGTGATAGCTTGAATTTTGAGGACTTTGATTTGTGAGGATGAAATGAGTTAAAGAAGAATTTAAGAATATTTTATAACTTTTAATATATAGTGATTAAAGGGTTTCACTTAATTTATCATGATTCCTCCAATTCTTAACCCGAAAAAATTACTTATATCGAAACATGACAAATTTAGTCGTCCCAACTCAGGGGTTTGCCAGCAGATAGAATTTCTTAGTTCGGCTTACATTCCAAAAACGTTATCGTTTACTGTTAATGATTACATTCTAGCGCTCCAAGTTGCGTATAATCTACGTTATCAACATGACTGGAGTGACATTTTTGTTCATGTTAAATCAACAATTCCCCCATTCAACAATTTAACCGTACCCCTTATTTCGGGTTTGCCCCCTAAAAGAATTTACATACATCCTGACGAGCAAGTTGAACTATTAAAGTTCGCTCGTGATAAAAGTTCTAAAAATCACATTAAATCCAAAAACTCAATAGATGATAATCCATCGGCAGATATCATAACGGAAGATTTACCCCCAGTGAGAGAATGGGTACTGCCAACTCATCTACGAAAAAGCTGGTCTCTTGCAGAACTATCCAACGTCTTCAACTCTATATCCCTTAAACCACCCACTACTCCCCATGACAGTGTTAATGGTATTCACATTTACGCCGAACTCTCCTCGACGCCTAATAATTCCTCATTTTCATTTGATAATATCAACCCCATCATTAATAAGTCGTTTGAGCTTTCTGATAAATGGAGGACCAAAAAACGAGCATTAATGTCTATACTAGATGATGATGGCACTATAGTGTACTATTTTGTGCACGAAGGTATCGTGAAACCACGACAAAATTAAGGCACAAACAATCAAAATAAAAATTCACACAATCTACTAGTAATGATCAAAATAAGAAGTTTCCATGATAAAATTGGCGCGTAGCACGCCTTTGATTATAAAAGAATTAGCCAAAATGTCTAACCTAACGAATGTGAGTTTTAGCGGGATATTCTTTTGGGTTGACTGATACACCTCGACGCAAGATTAATAGTATTGTCAAGGAATTCTAGACAGAAATAAGGATCAAAATAAGCAGTGTTTCAAAAGAATTAAAAATGACGAAGATATAAATTGACCAGCAATGTTGAAGGGAATCTGTACTAATGCGCTGGAAAATCTTAGACGAGTCAACATCAGGAAATTGAAGAAGAAAATAGTTCAACTAAATAGAGAACGTTTAAATTTTCACTCCTTGGTAATTGGTCGAGGTGTATCAACGGATGAATGGGTAGGAAAGAAGTTAACGTTTCAAAATAAGAGTTGGAGTTATCGGCAGAGCTATTTCATGGTATGAGTGAGGTCATTAATTGTGAAACTTAGGCAATTTTAACGCTTGGGCGAATGTTGGCTGATGCCAATCGATAAGCAAGCTTTGCACGGCGGTAATGAGCATCAACTTGGGACTTTTGGTTGATAACTTCAGCCCGATAAGTTGAGTTACTCGGGAAGACTGCCATAACATTGAAAAGATAAGACTGTGGATACAAAGTTAGCGCATGAAGTAAGAATGAAATGATGAATTAAAGTGAAAATCAGGTTGATGATTAGCTTTTCAACATACATCAACAACTCCTTCAACCTGGCGAATGGATGCGGGAACACGGATAGCGTTAAGGGCGTTCTTTTGGGTCAAAGAGGCGGCGGATTTTTCAAAAGCGGACATCAGTTCAAAGTTACTTTGAACAAACTGGGAATTGGTCTCGTAGACGCTTTGTTGGTCTTTAGCAGATGCTATGATTGGAGTTCCTGGCAGTAGAGCATTGCTGGCCAACACTCCATCGAACAATTTATCGGCATCACCGAAGATCTGGTCTATGTTGGCATCGACCATTGCTGCATTAGCAGTGTTGACTTGTAGTAGTGTAGTGCGATTGACGAGATCCTTAAGATCAAAAGTCATTCTGGCCAAAGTTACACCACCATAACGCATGGCAGCAGGTGTCAACAATGCGAAGCTTGATTGAGAGAGGCATAAGAAAACGGAAATTCCGGAAGCAATTGACAAAGAGAACTTCATTTTGGTAAAGTAAATGTGAAGATGAAAAATGCTTGGAAATTTAGTGGGATATTCTAAAATGTTTAAAGTTTAAAAATATTAAATGAATTTTATCTACCAGAGATAATTGAATTTGAGTGAACTGAGATGAAATGAATGATTGAATAATGATGAATATTTTAGAAATTCGAGAGACTGATGAGCTACTTTTATACATAGAATATTTGTATATCCCATTTGATATTTGGCCTAAATCGATCTAGTGAAAAGCTCCTTTTTGGGAGTAGTTAGATTATCCGGAGAGATAAGTTTCGGAAGATGTGAGAAAAAGGGTTCAAACTTAATAGCATGGGTACAAGAGTATCAGTTCAATCTGTTTAACTTGTGGATCAATGTGTGATTGTGAGTTTGAGATGAGTATTTCACGATACTTTTGTTCATTTGCTAACAAGTTCCTGGCCATTTCCATCTCCATTTACATATTTACCCCTAATATCATCAACCAAATTAACTCCATTTAGTAAACTGTTCAGACGATCATCCCACAAATATCAGACGATCCAACGGTTTTTCCTTCCGAAATAGGAAATACACTCTCATTTTGGCTATACATCCCAACGTCTCCATCTTGCACTTTCCCTCTTCACTTGGATCATCTTAATTTGGAAATTGTCTGTCAGGTCCACTACAACTCGTGCCTTCTTTAATTGAAACCCGTTGATTGGGATCCGTTTCCCCTGGCGCCATACCTTCCTCCTTTCATCTGTCGAAGGAGCAGTAGGTGTGTTTGCCTTTTTCGGACCAAAGGGTTTTTCGAAATCGGAAGGTAGGCTTGTTGCATAGAATTTGGATTGCCACTCTAACTCGATAGAAAAAGGATTGGATGTTCATGATTGTAGATTATTTTTATGGTTAATACATTCTTCAGCTTTGTACATTTAGCCCTTATTTTCTGGCTTTTCTTACTTGTTTCTCCCTTTCTTTTCCCCTTCCCTTTAAAATTCGCCGTAGTCACCCATCACACTTTTTACGCATCGGTTGGATACTTGCGTGGGACTTGTGTAAACTACTTTGTACTGTATCGATTCTATTCTCCGTTACTCCACATATTAACATTGAAAAATTCACCTTTTGTTCACTAGACCTATCCTAGCTGCATGTTAACCAATTTAAAACTTTTCATGTCCCAAAAAATACTATCTCCCATTACCCTATCTTGCTCACAATTCGAAGAATTTCACCAGGTCCGTAATACTTCAAGCTACGCTTAAACCGTTTGATACATTTTCCATATTTACATATACATGTGGTTGGCTTTTAACATTATTCCTTTCCGCTTTTTAATACTATGAAGCCCACCGTGTAATATATCTTTGGTCCACTTTGTTGCATGATCATTTTCCTAACTTTCAAGGTACTTCATCGTTAAACCCAATGAACTTTTAATATTAAAGCTAATGTTAAGAACGAATAGTTATGTATAATGTTCCATTTTGATAATTATTACTTTATATCATCGAAATTAGCCGATTTTGGCATCTCCGCTGGAAAATTCTTTTAATCATGCATCATAAAAATCGTAAACTTACATTACTCTATCAGTAAAACATATTGGTTTATCGGCTATTAATGCCAATTGAACCTCAGCTGGTATACATTGTCAAGTTTCGCTGTAACATCTATCACTTACACTTGCTATTATAATACGTTTATTCCCCTTCTTTCAAGCAGAAACATCTGCACTCCTCACTATGTTACTCCGCCACAATATTTCACCCTCTAGTATAATTTTTACCCTACCCCCTTCTCTCACGCTCGATTCCAACTAGATAATCATTTTTATCCTCACATTTAGTTCCCTTAACATTGCTTTACCTCCGCATTATCTCCACTCTCCTCTCTCATCCCTTTTCCCCTCCACTCACATCGGCGTCCTCTTATTCACGTGATCAAATCGGAGATTTCAAAAGTGATTTTCTTCCAAGAGTTTGTCAAAATGTGAAAACTTTGATCCAAATTAGCAGTTATAATTCACGGTTTCTCCAATTAAGGTTAGTTGGATAGGGTATTCTTAATCTACTTTTTAGTCTACCGTAAATAAAACCTAATGTAATGTAAACCGCGAGTATAAAACATGACAATTAGTGACGAAATTCTCACCACTTATACTCGTACGTTTATCCATTTTCCACGCATATCTTAATCCCGAATCTCCTAAGATTTACCAAACTAATAACACCGTCTTTTCATAATTTCTCCAACCTTATCCTCCAACCCCCACTCCCCCATCAATAGTGCACAATCTTCCCATCCTATAAACTCGCACCAAATTTTCCTAGACATTAGTCACGTGACACAAAGTTGATTTAATCGCGAAATATTTTGGATGAAAGGGAAATTTTTCTGTGAAAATTACTTGGATTGAATGGTTTAAAGATTAAAATTTACCCGTTTTTAACAAATTAATTCTTGGGTAAATTATTCCTTCATCTATGTTATTATAAAACCCTGAACATAAGGAAAATACATCTGATCATTACTTGTACTCTATACATCTTAACTCAAGTTAATGCTTCTATTACGTTTTACATTCTCGAGAGTTGAATGTTTAATTTGTACCGTTTCTAAGGCGGAACCCCCATTATTGCGGGCGATTGATAAAGGTTTAACTTGAATCAAGCTTCATTCTTCTGATAGCGCGCGTGCGCGCGCAATTATTAGTTTCCGTCATCTTAGACACTCGCGTACACACGATTTACACGTTTAAAGATTGTCCGTGTAAAATGACAGTGTATCAATGAAATCGCGTAGAATTTAATAAAATTGTAAATTAACGGTTAACAAAAGGATTGTTAAATTCACAATATGTTGGCAAACTTGACCAACTTGGTTCAGAAAGCTCAACAAATTTACGAGACGGGCTCGTTAAATGGTTGGCCTAGGGAAGTTCCTTCAAAGTCCTACCTATTCCAATGTCAATTTCAGCTACCTTCTACACAAAATCCTATACAAGAATTATCAGCTCAGTTATCCATAACAGTCCCTCCCCGCTCGACTGGAGCGTTGCATGTGAAACCTCTTCAAATTGCTAATTCTAGTGGTGATCCTACTAAGCCTACTACCACTACTTACGTGGGTAGGCTATACTTGAGTGAACAATTTCTCTGCTTTTCAACTCAAGAGTCGACCTTTTTCTCCTCTACCAGCACTAATGCTTCCAGCGTTTTTGCCGGTCAAACGTACGGTACAGGGCCAGCGGGGTATGGATTCACACTTCCACTTTGTGCCGTTAAACAGATTAAACGTATTCAAAGTCGCAGTTATCACCACTTTTCACTTGATATTACTACATCAAATGGGTTTCATACGTCTAATGCAAAACCATCTTCTGAACTAATTGCGCCAAATCCTCCTCACTTGATAATTCGCTTAAATGGAAGTATTCAACAGTGTGAACGCTTTTGTGATATATTAAAGCGTAGACTTCGTGAAGCGTTCAAGGGTATTAAATCACTCAATAAACTAGTCAGTAAATGTTACTCTGAATACCTTATACTCGAACCTTCGGATACAGATAAGGCCACCACTTTTGGTGGTTCTAGCTCAGGTTCCGCCTCTGCCTTCGCGTCCGGCTCTGGTAAAGTTGACCTGACCGCTCAACTTGGTCCACCTCCAGACACAGGTTTAGGTACTATTTTTCACTATCCAGGAGATCCTCGTAAACTTCGCGACAAGGCTAAAATGAGATTGTGGAGGGAATATTTACGAGAAAACGGGCGTAACGTTACGCTAGTTCGTCAATCAACCTTTCACAAGTTAATTCGTATTGGATTACCGAATCGTTTAAGAGGTGAAATATGGGAGTTAACGTGTGGTTCTATGTACTTACGACTTCAGAACCCTGATCTATACTCCGATACCTTGAAACGCTACTCCGGGCAACAGTCTTTAGCCATTGATGAGATTGAGAAGGATTTGAATCGCAGTTTGCCCGAATATCCAGGATTTCAAGATTCCGAAGGCATCGGTCGTCTTCGACGCATATTAACTGCCTATAGCTGGCAGAATCCAAAAGTTGGATATTGCCAGGCCATGAATATTGTCGTGGCAGCATTACTCATGTACGTAGTTAAAGTTTTAAAGCTAATCGCTCATAATAACTTTACAGATGAATTTATTTTCAAGTAAACAATTGATACTAACAGAATTTTGTGATGATAATAATGATGGATGAAATATAGTTACGCTTCAGAAGTGCAGGCCTTCTTCCTTTTATCGGTATTGTGCGATCGAATGTTACCAGGATATTATTCGACGACAATGTACGGAACCTTATTGGACCAAAAAGTTTTTGAATCTTTAGTTGCAAAAACAATGCCTATACTGTGGGAGCATATTGTTAAAACGGACATACAGTTATCCGTTGTATCGCTGCCTTGGTTTCTATCATTGTTTGTCAACTCAATGCCCCTCGTCTTTGCATTTCGTGTTCTAGATGTATTTTTCTTCGAAGGGTCCAAGGTCCTATTTCAAATTGGATTGGCAATATTACGGATTAATGGTGAAAAGTTATTGGAAGCTACTGATGATGGGACATTTATATCGGTATTAAAAATATACTTTTGCCAGTTGGATGAATTGGTAAATCCTAAATCTGAAAATCCAAAGCTTCGTACGGTTACCAAATTTCAGGATTTAATGGTCGTAGCATTTCGAGAGTTTTCTGGGATTACCGAAGCAACAGTTACGGAAGAACGAAACAAGCTAAAGGGCAGTGTACTGGATAACATCGAGAATTTCATCAAGCGAACGTCAATTCGAAATTTAGGATCAGATAGCAAATGTTTAAGTTCAAAAGATCTGAGCTTCTTATACGATAAATTCTATGAAAAGGTATACTTACGATCCCAAAAACTACAGGCCATGGGTGTACGAGAGGCAAATAACCAATCATCACTATCATCGTCAAAGAGCAGCCCTACATCTAATCAACAGATAATGTCGAGGTTTACGCCCAAGGAACCTGAGGTTGGAAGAGTTGGATTAGGACCGAGTCAAACACAGATGGATTATGAGTGCTTTCGAGATTTTATGACGGGTAAGTTAACATTAGGTGGAGTAGGAATATATTTATGCTGTAGTCAATTGGCTAACGGTTGACGGATGGATGGTGTTGATACGTATTGTGAGGTGTGATGGGATGGTTTTACATGGTTAAAACGTTCAGAAATTGCTTCATGGGCTGTTTCGGATAAAGTAAAACCGGGAATGGAGAGTAAATATGGAACGCAATCAGGACGAAGTAAATTGTGGGATTTGGGAGAAAGTTATAACAGCGGGGGAAAACGGTATGAAGCTGCAGATCATGACTTTTTACGACGGTTATTTCGTAACTGGGATAGCGATAAAGTTGGCTCTTTAACGCTTCAAAACGTGGTAAGCGGGTTTGCACGACTTAAGAATAACAAGGATATTATAACAAATATTGGGTACTTCTTCGAGCTGTTTGATGAAGAGAAGAGTGGAGCTGTTAATCAAGATGGCTTGCTAGCAATATGTGAAGCATTATTGTTTATAGCACGACAAGGATCGGAGATTCTAGTCTTACCAGTAAATAATGCAGTAGAAAGGCGTACTACCATGGGGCTATCAGGTCATGGTCCGGGGATAACTTCTGGAACGAGTGTAACAACGGGATGGGCAAAAGGGAAGGATGATATGTTCTTAACGAGTGTATCAGCGCTCATGCAAAGATGCTTTGAATATGCTGACGGAGGCGGAGCTGATGATAAGAAGGGAGGTGAAAGTGGAGGTAAAGGGAGGTCAGGATCAGTATCGATTAACCTGGCAACGTTTCGAATGGTAGTACTAGCAGATGAGTGTTTGGAGCGGTTTTTCGATACTATATTTGTGAAATCGTTCCATTTAGCGGATGAAGAGGTTAACGGTAATGTTGTAGAAGCCTTTGCTTCACCGTTAACAACATTTTCGAGTATTGGAAATTCTAGTGGAAGAGTTGGCAAAAGTTTAAGAAAAGTAGGGACAACGAGTACGGTGAATTTACGAGGGGAAAATGCCCGAAGCAATACAGCGGAAATACCGGCCAATCGTAGGTTGCGCAGAATGCTCGACAGTATTGTTTTCGATGGGGTTCGGGATGGTTATGAATCTCGAAATTTGATGGGAAAATCGGAATACAAAAGTGAGGAAGATGGGGATGAGGAAAAGTTAGATGATGTATCAGCAGGCGATCGAGATTTGCTTGAAGGTGCCGAAACGCAAGACATCATGAGTGGGTTAATAAATCGAACAAGTGAGGATACAGGAAAAGGGTTTGAAGGTAGTATGAAGAATCAAGATTGTGATAAGATTGATAGGACTAGGGAAGAAGATGTGATTTTTCTTGACAACGGGAGAGAGTAATTGAGGATGAAAAAGATTTAATTGATGCCTCAGGTTAAGTCACAGGGTGAACCTAATGAATGGTTTGAATTGTTTAACTAACGTGAATATGAAATAGAATGGAATTTGTGTATAGGCGTATGCGTATGGGCGGATGAATTGAGGGAAAAGAGTGGGCAGACGGGAATTGACTTAAACGATAATGGGACGGATTAATGAACGAATACTACGATATATGCAAGGCTACATATCGTGTATAAGTGCATGGGAATACTGGTGGTCCGGCTTTTGAATTACTGAGTTGAATTGAACAGTTATTGGGGAGGAGATAATAAGGGACAATTTCGGCTCGAGGGTATAAGTCAACGAATCAACATTAGTTTAAAGGCTTTCGGGTAGCTGCACACTAGTTTACTCGGGGGTTGTTTAAGCATGGTTTAACCTGGAGAAGAGATGCCTCGATTGAGGGAGAATGCAAGAATATGGACGGGCGGGAATGCGGGTGGATGCATCATGATTTTGGCAGATTAGGGACGGGACGGTATGGAAGGATTTCTTCTGGGTCAACGGCTTCGGTAGAATATACACGCTACGAGTTTATTTGGATTGAGATGAAACAAGATCCCAATGATGAGCAAGTCAAAATACTTTGGTTGCCAGAGACGACAGAAAGGAAACATCTAGAGCATTAGAGAAATCTTTCACAACTCACAAAACGTGGTATTAACCCATGTAAGTTGACTAGAGTAAACTTTAAGAACATTTTTACAGTGAGGGAATTAACAGATATGCGCGAGAGGTTAACGTCTGCTTGAGAACAGCAGTTGAAGCGCATGTTAAATCCTGATGGTGTAGTGTAAAGTGCACACTAACTATCACTCGAATAATGGATTAGATCGTCTGGTAGATTGAAGGTGAATTTGCCGGGTGGACGGGTGAACGGGTGAGCGGGTGAAAGTATCGAGTTATTGTGGAGAGTGGACTAATAAGAGCTTGAAATTACATCGTTTGATGATCAACATTAGCCGCGCGATCAATAATTTGAGTGGATACGCAAGATTAATTAACTGTTTCTGATCTGATTACGGGGAGGGGGTTAGCTGGTGATTTATACGGGCGCAAGCGCGGGCTCGAGCCTGAACAAGCGGGCAAATTAGCGTGTGCGTATGCGCATGCGTGGGGAAGTGAAATAAATTGTCAGAACGATTAGTTTTACGATCATTCAGGCTGAGGAATTTCTTGGAACGATGAAAATATCGTTTCAGAATGATAGGCGAGATCTATCAATGGTATATGGGTGCTCACGTCCGAATGGGAATTCAAGCGGACCATTCAAATCCAGGTTACGGTTACTGAGACAGAAATCCCTGGATTTAATAAATATTAGAGGCCTAAAAGCATTTAACGTGAAGGATTACGGTGGTATGAACCAGGACGGAAAAGGGTGCTCACAGTATGAATCTGAGACGACTGTAGGAGCAGTGAAAATACCGCAGAATGGGTGCGCTGTTGAAGATTCAAAATCATTTCATCGAGCGTACGAAACGTTATTGATCAAGGTATCGGATCGAGAACGCGGGAATCTTGGAGCTATGGGAGAAATATCACGAATTCGTAATACTGACGTTTGCTTATGGTCGGCAAAAGATGGGAATGACAATGGCGCGACGGTAAAGCAGACACGAGAATTCATGGAAAAGAATGAGGGAGAATTGAACAAAGGGAAACGCGGTAAGAAAACGGGAGGTATCTCTCGCGTTCAGACAATAGATCCTGTGAGCATTGGAAATGGATTACAAGAGAACACAGAAGCACCTCGTATTAATCGTATCCATGAGGATGAATTGTCGGTTAGAGCCGGATCAGTACTGGTGCGTGGGCCCGTTCATACGAGGAAGAAATCAAGTATAAAATTACCTCGAGAGGTTGACGGCCGAGTGGATGATAAAACGTGGATAAGCGTTGGCGAAGAGATGGTGGATCGCCTAAACGAGCCGGGTTTAACACGAGAATTATTGACGACATTACAACGCAAGATATCCAGATTATCACTCTTTAAGGAAGATATAAAGGCTGGCCTTAAGTTGGACCATACATCAGCTACAGCGACGGCGTCTACAACGGCGACGACGATAACTGGGGGATCGGATCGAGTGCGTCCAAGTGCATCATCGCGTTTACACCGCATGTTTCGATCAACAGAATCGGTTGGTGTTTCAAAGCTAACAGTAGCACCGAAAAATGTGTGGATGGGTGGTGAGAGTATGGAACGAGGCAAAGGTCATGCAAAGGTATCCTATGTGATACAAAATCGATTCAAGTGTTTTGGGGGAGCAGGCGGGCGCAAACACAAGAGTGAAAAAGATTTGGGATTGTTAAGAGAAGAAGGAGATGCTTTTACGACTATTAATGAAGATGGGGAGGCTAATAGGAATGATTTTGGGGGAGAATCATGGGCAAACGAAGGATTGGAGAATGGAAAAGGGATTACACGATGTACTAGTATGCCTGTGGATGGGGTAAAGTATACTGATGGTAGGTTATGAATGGTTAAGAAGGGAATTAACATATTTAGATAAAAACCTCCTTCGCTTTAAAAAGTAAAAGCTGATGAGAATTCTTACAACAGGGCATATTCATGGTGATGGGCGGTATAATTTGAAAATGACGCAGACATGGGATTATGAAGATTTATCAGTGAAGAATAGAGATCGAAATGATGGGGGATTTGACGGTTTAGAGAAGAGTAGAAGTGTGGATATTGAAACTATTAATCAAGATTGGCAACAAAATGGGCCTGATAAAGAAACTGGGAATAGAGTAGGGAGGGCAATTTTACGCAAGTGTGAAAGTTTAAACGAGTTTGAACGAATGTATGGAAATGGGATGACGATGGGAGAAAGAAATTTGGTTAATACAAGAGTCGATGTTACGGGGAGTATGGAAAATACGGGTATCACATTGACGAGAAATGGAACTTCAAGACAATCAAGTAAGGGGGAAAGACTCATGATGGGTCGATTGGAGAAGCTAAAGATGGATGGATTATTCCAACGAAGAGCGTCGCTGAAGAAGGTTCAAAGTGAGAAGAGTACGAGAGGATGGATTCGTGGGATGATGCGAACTAACGATAAACTAATTAAAGGTTGCGAGTATTATACACTTGAAAAAGTTGTTAAACGGGATGGACGAGATAATATGATTACAGTTTCAAGGGAAATTTCAACCACAACGACGGACAATACAGCGGGATCTGATGGTAGTGCAGGATCTAGATCGTCGATAATTGATGAAGTTTCTCTTCTAACGACGTCTATAAGGCTTAGTGGAGGGGTTTTAGAGGGGGGAGGAAAAGAATCTACAGCATTATCTAGTTTAAACGTTAATTCGAGGGAAGATCCTGGTCAAGATATGTCAAGGGTATCACGGTTAAGAGAAGAGATAAAGGGTAAACGGGATGGTGAATGGTCGAGATTTATTGAACGGAAGATGGTGACATTTTGCCCTGATGATAATCAAAAATCGGGAGGAGATTATGAGTCTCTATGGTCAGAAAATAGTGATTCTACGGGGACATCGGAAACTTCATCGTTAACAGAGCGCATCCCGTTACTATCGGGTGAAGATGACGAGGTGGTGATGTTGGGAGAAGGTATTTGTGTTTCGTCGATAACTCCAGATTTGAGTGAAAGTCAAGGGAACATGACATGTGCAGTGTCTAATAATTCCCTAGGTGTACCGGTGACGGCATCATCTGTTGGGAAGTTTAAACAAACTTGGTCGATATCAGATCAATCTGCGTATACTACATCCCCCATATCACAGGACAAGCTTCCTCGGATGTCGAGTAAATCGTCACTTCATTTATTATTGGCTACGTTAACGGGAGCGGTGGGGAATACACATCGCCAGGATAGTATGATAAAAGGTGAGATGGAAGGGTCAAAGTGTACTGGGATAGCTTCATGGCGAGGATTTGGGGTTCGAAGAAGTGGAAATCATTCACAGATGCAATTTGACCAATTGCGACAACGAAGCCCATTGTATAGGCGGATGCATTGGACGGCACGGGGACGGGAGCGGGAACGGGAATGGGAACTGGGACGAGGACGAGGACGAGGACGAGGGGAAGCAGTGGCGACAACGACAACGACAACAGCGACAGCGACAACGACAACGACTTTGGTACCGGTGTCATCATCATCATCGACAATGATTGTTAAATCCAAAACAATTCAATCGGCATCGGCCCGGTCACGCTTAAGATCTCAAACAAACGTCAACAAAGAACTTCCGCGGCTTCCCAGTCGAGAAAGTCAAAGTGCAGATCGGCTTACCGAAATCAGCGTAATAAGACCGCCTCCCAGTGCGAGTGCCGGGGTACCGGGAATCCCCGATAACCCGTTTGGGGATACGGCAATCCCTGTTTCGGGCTCCGGCATTGCTGCTTCGCCTCTTCGGTCCGTCGACCGCTCTCCGTCTCGGTATCCGTCAGCTACCCTTTTGGCTTCTTCGCCGATTCTGGGTTCCGCGGATTCTCCTACTCTTTTTTCCCCTTCTTATCATCCATTTCCCATCGACAAAACTTCTTCCTTCTCCCTCTCCCTTCCCGTTCCCGTTCCTGTTCCCCTCCCCCTCCCCCTCCCCCTCCCCCTCCCTTCCATTCCCCCTGTCTCCACCCTTTTTACACCTCATGATCCTCATCCCGTACGTCGTGAAGAAGAATACTCTCCCTGTGAACCTTTGGATGCTCTACAATGGATCTAGTTTTTCTTCCTTCTTCTTCCCCACTCCACTTCATTCATTGTTAAAATATATCACTCCCGGGATCCATTTTATACGCTCACTACACGTTGAACGTCATGTCGGACCGCTCTCTTCCTCCTATTTACTTACTTGCTTTCCCCTCATTCAATCACACATTCATTTAAACAGTCTCAACCACACTCCAAAATATCATTACGTAGACTTTTACCCACATATCACAAACACACCTCTGCTAATGGAAATAAGTAAATTAGATGAATGATGGGATTAATGCCTGACTAGGTGAATAAAGTTTTGGCTTCCTGCAATAATAGACCGGCTGATGCGTTTAGTGATAATACATTGCATAACGTCTGATATTTACACACACTGCTTCAGCCTGACCGACGAAAGAAAAAGGCATAAACGACCAAATAGAGTCTTTTCACTTCTTTGCCGCTTTCTGAGCTGATTTGGTAACTTTACCTCCAGCTTTATCACTCTTAACGACAGACTTAATAACACCAACAGCCACGGTTTGTCGCATATCACGCACAGCAAATCGACCAAGGGGTGGATACTCCGTAAATGATTCCACACACATAGGCTTAGATGGAATCATTTTAACAATTGCAGCATCTCCCGACTTGATAAATTTTGGATTATCTTCGACCGATTTACCCGTACGACGATCAATCTTCTCAAGTAATTCGGCAAACTTGCAAGCAATATGTGCTGTATGACAATCCAATACAGGAGTATATCCTGCACTTACTTGACCCGGATGATTGAGCACAATGACTTGAGCATTAAATGATTCAGCACCTTTTGGTGGATCATTCTTTGAGTCACCGGCAACATTACCACGACGAATTTCCTTGACGGAAACGTTCTTAACGTTAAACCCAACGTTATCCCCGGGAACTCCTTCAGCTAACTGTTCGTGATGCATTTCAACAGATTTAACTTCAGTGGTAAGACCAGGTGGGGCAAATGTAACCACCATACCGGCTTTAATGACACCAGTTTCAACACGACCCACTGGTACAGTTCCAATGCCACCAATTTTATAAACATCTTGAAGAGGAAGACGAAGTGGCTTATCAGAAGGTCGAGTTGGTGGTTCAATACTATCAATAGCTTCAAGGAGTGTTTTACCCGTAACTTTCCCTGCTTTAGTCTCTTTTTCCCAACCTTTATACCACGGGCAATTGGAAGATGGTTCAATCATATTGTCACCATTAAAGCCTGAGATTGGAACAAATGCTACAGTCTTAGGGTTATAACCGACCTTTTTAATGAAATTGCTAGTTTCTTTAATAATTTCTTGGTAACGTTCCTCTGACCACTTGGTAGTGTCCATTTTATTGATAGCAACAATAAGTTGTTTAACTCCAAGTGTATATGCGAGAAGAGCATGTTCACGAGTTTGACCATCTTTCGAGATACCAGCTTCGAATTCACCAGTACCGGCTGCAATGATAAGAATAGCGCAATCCGCTTGCGAAGTGCCGGTAATCATGTTCTTAATAAAATCACGATGTCCTGGAGCATCGATGACTGTGACGTAGTACTTTGGTGTTTCGAATTTCCAAAGTGCAATATCGATTGTGATACCACGTTCACGTTCAGCTTTAAGTTTATCCAACACCCAGGCATATTTGAAAGAGCCTTTACCGAGTTCCGCAGCTTCCTATACACGTACAATTAACCGTAAACTCCCATGCAAATTGCATAGGAGAGAAAAAGTGGGTTACAAAGGTTAGCATGATGAACGATATGATTCTAAACTTAATGATTAAACATAATTTAATGTGTAAGCTATTTACGTCACTTCGACACATAGTAATAATGCATGCGGGCCTTGATAACCCCGACATGGTAAGCATACACGGCTGCATAACGTTGTTTCAAACGGTGCAAACGTGTATAGCTTCGCTGACATAAGCAGTTGTAGGTTCGCACACATGACCTGTGGGAAGCGAAAATCAAAAAGGTTAGGAGAAGAGGATAGACGAACCTTTTCAAACTTTTCAATGGTACGCTTATCGATACCACCACATTTATAAATGAGATCTACACAAGTCATAACACGTTAATGTTGTACGGAAAGAATAATCACGGTATGGTAAAAGGTACTAAATAGTATATAGTAAATGGAATGGTAAAACTTACGCCCCGTAGTAGTAGATTTTCCCGAATCGACGTGGCCGATGACGACAAGATTTATGTGAATTTTTTCCTTACTATGACAGAAATTAGTCAAAAAGTAGCTAAAGTATACGTATCGAAAAAGTATCGATCAACTAAAGTGAGCATGAATAAATATTTACCCCATGGTAACTGAATTTTGCTGCAAAGAATGACGATGTGATGTGGATAGGGTAAAAAGGGAGAAAGAAATGTATAAAATATAATGCAAAGAGGGTCTAATTGACGTAAACTTTCAAAATTTCAGAATGATGATGGCAAGGGACACGAAAGGAGAGACTGTAAAATCAGTACTAAAACTGTGAAATTCGTGTCGAAAAACGGGAAAATTAATGGAAGAAAGCGGTTTGCGAAGGTTAAATCGGTGACCCGGCCCGAGGAAAACCTTTTAAAACATCTCTCAGCTTATATAAGCATTAAATTTACAGCCTCGCTTAATTTGTGCGAAGAGTATTACATAATGTCCTATACTGCAGTTACCCGAATTGGAAAGCTTACTGCCGCGACTTCTGAACTCCGTGCGATCATCTCTTTCCTTTTCCAGACGTTGCTCCCTCTTCCCAAACCCCGGATTAGTCATCCGTCTGTATAAATAGGTTCCGTCTCCCCGCCAGGAAAGGTTTCGGGGGCTTGAATTAGTTATTTCTAAGAAACTTTTTCCATTAATTTTGCTCTTTCACACCAGCTGATTACCCGTTTTACAAATTCTTTTAATCCCGCCCTTCTTATCTTCCATTTTCCGTTAATGGTCTCAAGTTCACTACACATCTCTATGTAAGAATTATTTCTCGTTAATTCTTCATCTTTGGTATAAACTTTTTTTATATTTAACTCCTTCCATTCTTCATTTACTTCGTTTATTCGGACCTTTCGCTCGAATTTGACGTCTCGAACTTCGTAATTTGCCGTGATGTCGGGTCCTAGTACACTATTTAATTGACTTCGCTCGTATCTTTGTGCAAGTACCGTTCTCAGTGCATACGGTAATTCTTCATTGACTATCGATTTATTTTTCGCTTGGAATATTCGCCAATTCAGCTTTTGCGGTATTGAAACAATACCACCATATTCCGTACATCTCTCCACACTTTCAACGTAAGATCTAATCTCGTCCCATTGGTTTCGAGCTTCCTCTGCGTCAAATTCTATCATGTTAACACGTGTAAACCCAACATCAAAATCCCATTGTGGGCATTTAAGAAGTGTAGTTTTATCCTCCATTATTAAACGCAGCTTTTCAAATTTTATATCACGTTGCCGGTTGACTTGCTTTTTGGAAAATATCATCACCATCCTCGGTGCACTGTACTTATCCCGGTGGCACCCATGTGCCTTACTCACTAATTTGGTTATCTTACAATGCCATGGTGGTACAATAAGGGTTAATTTAAGAAATGTATTAACTTCGTCATCGTCCTTATTTTCTTTCTTGACCGTTGAGTGATGGTCAGGTAAAGCCGGAACAAATAAATCAGGGATTTTCTTACGAGAATTCCTTTTATCTGCAAACAATGCATGACCAGTAATACATTTGACCTCACTCTTCACGTTCCATCGTTGTTCACACTTAATAGTGTTGTCTACCGCATGAGTCTCATTATCGGCCAGTGACGAAACAATCTTGTCACATGCTATGCGTAATTCTTCATCTTTTATATTTGTTGAACTTGTATCCTGACGAATGCAATCCCGTAATAAGTTTAACTTGGAGCTTCTCCACGCTATAGGCAAGTTTTCTGGGTTAACTTGTACGGTAACTTTTTCCGGTGCTTTTCCCCGGCGATCACCGTCCAATCTCACGACGTGAATTTCGCCTGTATCATCAAAAGCGATATTTGTGTTTCCATTAATTGCCTGTAATATAAGGCGAACTGCTGCTTGGACTGATTTTTCGGTTCCACCCACGTTAATCAAACATTTACCACGCTTAATTGCCATCCTTCGGGGGACTTTCCAGTGGATTGACGTTTGGGTTAACTTTGCGATTCTAGATATTTGTTCTCTCTTTAATATTGATACATCTTGTTCGTCGGTATGCTGAAGTAGACGATCCTTCGAGAGTGATATTTGAAATTCAAGTTTAACGTGCGTTAAATTATCCGCCACGCATTTCAAGTCTGCTAGAGCATGTTGTCCATTCTCTTTACTAGCTGTTATACACACTACTGTTGATAGTTTCGATCTAATCGTTTTCACATGTCCAATTTCAACGTTTCTTTGCCGCATTATATCACGAATGATGCTATCCCGATCTCCGTTGGACAATATTTTGTATTTCCACGTTGGTAACTTTACAAGTATCTGCCCTGATGTGATGTCATTTTCAGGTGAAGTAGCTAAAGCGGTTGTACATTGGTTCCAATCTCTTGTAACTATGTAATTAGCACATTCTTGTTTTGTAGCAACTTTTCGCCAGTGATTTAAACTTTTTAATTCCGCAGTAAGATTATTATGAATTGTTAATACGTTCCAGCGAAAGTTCAGAAAGTCAAAATCCGCCCTAAGTTCACATAGTGAACGTACATTTGCCACCCATGCAGTATTAGCCCACGAGGCAAGTACGTTGACATGATGGGACTGGTCCGATGATAAAATAGCACGGGACGTGGGTGACGAGTTACATGAAGCGCAGAGACTGGCACAAATGTATGCGGCTAATTGATCACGGGAGAATTCTCTAGCTAGACTCTTAGCGTATACTGTAAGCGTCACGCGTGAAACGCGAGAACGAGCGTAGTGTGTATAATAATGAGTGCGTAATTGGTTAACACGTTCCGTAACATCATGTAGGGTAGCTTGTTCACCATCGCGTGTTAACAATTCCATAAGTCCAGCTGTTGAATCTACGATTTCAGGAGTTGAGATTTCATTGTTGTTCGTAATATTGTCAAATTCTTGTTGACGTTGAAATTTAGTTTTATCCTTGACAACAATAATCGATGATTTTCGCCCCAGAAATTCCGAATCTAATCTAGGTGTTTGAATGGTTATATCGCTCAACGTTCGCTTTGTTAACTCGATATTTCTCACGCCAACTGATCCGTTTAAACCTCCTCTCCACACGACATTTTTCCACCTTAACATTATAATGTCAATAGTACTAAATTAATTAATAATTGTAAAATTCACAATATTCACGCGTACACATGCATCAGTAAACGTTTAAACTCTGGCCTAACCATTTTCAAATGACTAAATTATGTTCTTCACCTAAAAGCTTTTTCAAAAAATTAAAAACTTTTCGACTTTCACTTCGTTCCACAAAGTCGCGCGGCATAAAACAGATTTTTTCCGAAGCACGTGCTTTATGACCGAGGCGTTGACTAAGCGGAGAGATGGTTTGGTGATTTTCCTAATTGGGAAATATTATTGAATTGGGAAATATTATTGAATTGGGAGAAAGTTGGCGATGTGAGGAAAATCATATGAAATATGGGAAAAGGATAATTAAATTAACGCAAGTATAGAGGTATAAGTGGTGTAGATAGACTTGTAGTTTATGTAATTCTACGATATCGAATTGGGAAAACTCCAGTTTTGCAAGTTATCGCGTACATCAGATTCATCTATACCATCAAATATAACAGCACGAGAGCGAGCACAATTGGGAGAGGCGGGAGATGATTTCCGTCTATTTGATGTAGCATTTGATCGATTAATTTGTACAGGCATGCTCAAATTAACGATATTTCCAGCATCATGATGTGTGGATGAGCCTGCGTAAGAGAATTTTTCCGGCAAGTGACGGTAATGATGACCTGTCGTTGTTAGAATAGCCGTATTAATATCATTCATCGCCGCTGTGGAAGGATGTAGTGAGAAGGAATAATCGGATTCTCTACGGGGTGCCACTGAAAATTTTTCGTAGGAACGAATGCGTGAATCCATTCGACTATCGGACGAGGTACGAGGTCGATTAAACTTGAATACGCCGACGGAAGCAGTTCCCAGATGAGATGGAGATAAATTTCCACTGGAGTTACTACACAGGGTACGACTGGTGGGTGCATTTAAATAACTTATAAAAGTATCATTAGTTGATTGATTAAAGGGGTCTTTTTCGACAAAAATGTTTTCGATTAATTGATCTATATGTAATTCATCGGATTGGCCTGAGGTAAATTGGGCGAGTAGCATACGCCGGTATAAATCGTCCAACTTGTCTTTTTCGTGGGATTTATTAAACGGAACGCTTAATTTTGTAAGTATTTTACAATCCTGGGGTACATTTTGTTCACCGAATGGAATACCGGCAATATTAACAAAGGGTGGAGCGGATTTTAAGGGTGGAGCAACGAAATTCCTGTCACCGTCGATCTGACGTAAATAAATGGCTACTTTCATGGTACTGTTAATTTTGCTATCCTGTAGCAAATACCTTCGACAAATACCCGTAGTATCTTTAATTCGATCAGACGAAGGAATGTTGAAGCTAGTTTCACATGCATCAACGTACTCGGCCAAGTTAATCTTAACTTCACCCAGTGTAAGTCGTTCATTATGATTTAAATCGTTCAAGGAATTGGACGTTAGCGAGGCTGAAACTGTTGGAGCATGATTAGAAGCAGATGGGCGTAATAAAATTTGGGTAGGTAATGCCTTATGAGATGAACTAGTAAAAACAGGATCTAGTAACGAATTAGGGGGTAGAGTTCCATCATATTCATAGAAAACCTTTAGTGTAAGCCAATTTTTCGTTAGATTAGAATGACGGTCAATATTGAATAGTATGGTTAAATTTTCCTCGTGATTCCAGATAGCCTTATGATCTCGAATTACGATTTTTGACGTTCGACCTTCATGAGGTCCATTGATAACTTGAGAAATTCCCCATTTAACGTATGCAGCACCGTCCACTAAAGGGACGTTTGCTAGTTCGATGATCTTTGGAAAGAGTTAATACAAGGTTGACTCATGAATAAATTTAGCGCAGTAGATGCACACTTGTATAGGCTAATAATAATTTAGTATACATACACTTAATTTAATGAGGAATTTGGCCTTTTTTCCCTTAGTTTTCGAAACTAATTAGAGAACCGAATAATCACAAAAAATGTATTCTCTACATGATTAGCCTTAATCCAAATTATCATGATAATGTAAATTTTCCCACCTAGAGACTGCATGATTAAACATCCCAACTACTACGATAGATTTAACTTCACTTGATAAATAAGAGATAGCACTTGCTTAATTTCTCACATAAACATATATTTTATTGACCCTAATAAATTCAACCACCAAATTAGAAGTTATCTAGCATCGCCAACTTTTTTCCATTTCATAACCCAAAACTCCCGAATCACAGCCACATTAACACGTGACAGACGTCATTGCGGGAACACAATCACATGATACGTACCCCGCATACGTCATGGCATGTGGCAGTGGTGTGGGGTACTGCTGGGCGAATTTGGAAGGTGAGCCCGTCACAGTAGTTGCTGCCAAAGCCGCTTCGGAGAATAAATTCGTTTCCCCTGGTAACCAACGGTTTAGTGTAAACAATGAAGTGTATAGAAAGGGTAAAAAGAACCAAAATTTACTATTTCCCGACGAATAAAGTTAAAGTTTTAACTGTTAGACGTAATTGGGTTGGTGGTGAGGGTAGGTGATAATGTATTATACGGGATTGTGAATTGATGTAAGAGTTTCAAAGTTGTGTCTCATTAGTATTCCTTGGGTCGTATGTACATGAACCTTCTCCTCTTCTTTATAGCTATACACAGTCAAGTTAAATCTTTTTCACAATAGTTTGTATGGTTAATGATTAACGTGATATTAGTGATTAATAGAAGAGATGAGACAGGGAAACTTACATTGACATAGGCAACGTCAGATTGACTTGGCCTAACATGTCCATCCTAAACTATGCAAAAGATTTCTCGTTTGCATAGTACTCATTTTAGTGGTAATTAAACCACGTCGTGCTAGGGCACCCTTTCGCAATTTTTGTACACCGGGATCTAATTTCCATGATTCATTAGGTGCAAAAACGTAAACGTAAATATATTTAGTGGTGGCTGATGCAAATGAAAAAAGGGAAGCGGGAAACTTTTGAGGTATGGGATGTGGAGTAGCTTTAAATGGTGAAGAATATTTGCATTCTGATGATGATTTTGTCTCCGTTGATGGGGATGATGATAATCCGTTAGTTCCACATTCCTTACTACCAGGGGATTTTTGACACTGTGTTGCTGATGCTACAGTTGTAGCAGTTGAACTAGCCGCCGTATCTCGCAGTAATGATGCTCTTAATACAGATAACGAATAAGGTTCTCTTTTATTTGGGGAATTTTTTTCGTCGGAATTTTCGTTACCGTTAACCATACCCTTTTTCACATCTCGTATGCCATCCCCAGTTCCCGTAGATCTGGCTTCTCTATAACCTTCATTAATTGTCGAAGCTTCACCCGTAAAATGTAACCCATTAACCGATTTAATTTGGCCCAATTCTAATGATCGTATACCCCATGCTCTAACATCCCATTCTCTCATTCCTACACCACGTATATCATCATCAATAAACATTCCTTCTGATGTTATTCTCAAGACTAATCCATCCGTTACTCTTTGACTAGCTGCAATTAATTGTGCTGATGGTTTAACTTGATTAGCATCCGTATACAAGTAAACAGCTTTTAACACAATTTTACAGGAGTCCATCGTAGTATATGGTTGTCTAGCATTAATAAATGATGCGCAAGAATCCGTTTTATTCGTAGTCGTACTATGCGTAGGTGAACATGGTGTTGTATTGTTTGACGTAGTTGAATTCTTTGGACTCGTCATCACGGAAGTCGGTGCATTACTTGATACCTTTCTTTCGGAAACACTTGCAAACTTCGAATCTGGTATAGTACCCGATACTGATCTCATATTACCATCCATAACTGACCCACCGGACGGACGTAAATTTTGAGGAATTCTATCACCCGAAATAGGATTACTGGCATATCGATTAGATTCTCGAGAGACTTTTTCACTGGCATCATCTTTAGTATAAACAGAATTATCCTCATCGGTAGATAAATCGTAAATATTAATACGTTTACCTACACCGTAAACTGTACTTCGCTTTCCAGTACTTCGGGCACTTATGGAACCCGTAGCTGATTGATCTTCATTATCACCACGAACACGAGTTCCCGGATCATCAATATTCGTAATTGTTACATCCTTTAAGCCTTTTAACTTTTCAGCTAATAATTCGCGGGCTAATTCGGTACGTTTAGTCTGTAGTAAATTCTCGGCTTGTTCTTTAGCAAGAAGATTTTCCATGGCCTCACGTTCAGCCTTTTCTTGTGCTTCCCGAGCTTTACGGGCCATTTCTTCAGCGGCTTCTTTAGCTCTAAAAGCTTGTTGGGCTTCACGAGCTTGTTTTAACCTAATTTCATGATCCTGTCGTTCACGATCTTCTTGAACTTTACGAGCTTTAGCTTCGGCTTCCGCTTTAGCTTTAAGGGCTTCACGAGCTTCATTTTCCTTACGCTCTCGTTCCTCGTAAGCTTTGCGGGCTAAGTCTTCGGCTTCTTCTTTAGCACGGCGAGCTTCTAGAACTTCACGAGCTTGCCGCAATCGTTCTTCTTGGATTTTACGAGCCATAACTTCGGCTTCTTCTTTAGCACGACGTATCTCTTGAGCTTGACGTTCACGTTCTTCACGAGCTTTACGAGCTAACATTTCAGCAGCTTCTTTGGCAAGACGAGCCTCAAACTCTTTACGTTCACGCTCTTCACAAGCTTTACGAGCTAAAGCTTCAGCTTCTTCTTTGGCACGACGGGCCTCACGAGCCTCACGAGCTTGCCGTTCTCTAGCTTCACGTTCACGTGCACGTAATTGTTCCCATTTTTGACTTTCTTCTTGTGCACGACGGGCAGCATCAGCTTTTTTTTTCAACTCTTCCTCAAATTTTCGTCGTAATTCTTCCTCGGGATTGGGGCGTGATGATGAATTTGGCGAACTTGGATCATCATGATTACAAGAACCAGGGGATGATTGAGCATGTGAATCATTACAACCAGCATGAGATTTTTGTCCACAGTTATTATTCCAACGGGAGTTACTGTCTCGTGAAGATTGTTGATGTTTTCGATTTGACGTATCATTTGATGAATTTGTATTGGGTGAGGATGATTTGTTAGGGTAAGATTTACCCGTATTTGAAGAGCCCGAGGTACGTGTACCGTATGTTGAATCGGATTTTTGTGAATTTTTTGAATCAGAATTATTTGATGATGATGATGGGGGTGGTGGTGGTGGTGAAGATGTGGAATTTTTTTCGTGGGTAAATGAATTTCGTCCGAAAGTGTAACCTGCTAGAGCGGATAATGTAGCAAAGAGTATAACCGTTCCGATCCAAGATGAAGAGAGTGTCTTTAATACGAGAGGATGAATCAAAAGGGTATACACTATCATTAAAAGCATGCTACACGCAGCACCTGCTATGAAGGAAGCTTGTTGAAATTGTAAAGAGGGTAAGTATAATATTCCACTACCTGAACTGTGAGGTGGTATGATAATAATATCATAATTTCCCGGTGGAAGACCATGATTTGCATTGGATCCTCCTGAACCGGAAGATGATTTTGGCTTTTGTCCATGAGGAGGTGGTGGAGGTGGTGGTGGTGCATTTGAACCATCAGCAGCCATTGAAGTTAACTTTAAGAAAATAAATGATAAAATTGCATGATTTAAAAGTAAAATAAACTTTAACGCGACGACATATTATTTGTTCATCCAGAACACGAGAAATCCTTCATTATTAATAAAACTTATCTATTATCACCGTCCTCATCATCACCAACTAGACAAATCCATTTTCTTCTCCAAACGAAATCCCAAAAACCACCCGATATCACGTGACTCTCGTTTGGCGCGCGGCGTCGCGCGTGGTGGGGAAGGGAGATGGAATGATGATTTGACGATGATGGTGATGGTGGAACGTGTAACTCGATGTGATGATTGAGATTTGGTTGAGTATACTTATATTTTAATGCGCAGGTAGCCGTGTAGCCCTGTTGACTGGGATTGGATAATTGGATGCCCAAACCCTGTATTGGTGGAACGGGAATTTTTACTACTATGATGATGGTGTATAATTTGGTTACATGATAGATTGGTTTCTGGTTAACTTAAATCAGTTTATCTATTGGAAGGGAATTTATTAAGGGATTAAAAGGTTATTCGTCATAAACATTTACCCGCCTTGTCAACACAGCGTCCTCACATAACTCGTGATGTATCGTCAATTATACAAACGTGGCATGAGATTTTTCCTTTTTGGGGAATTTCTTATTTTATAATTGAGAAGAATTCCAGGCTTAATGATGTAACTCTTGATGAAAATTACAGGATATATCACTGTACTGCATCACACAGGGATTTACATTACAGCAAATTCTTTGGTATGCACAAGAATCCAGGCGTATTAAAGGGGAAATAATTCTCACGATATACGATATGCAGTAATAAACTACACCTCTCCATTGACATTCCCTGCGCAGCGATCTTACAAAAGCTAGCGAATAAAGTATCGTATGTATATATGTATTAAGTTGACACGTTTAAGGCATAATAACAAAGGTATAGAAGCAAGTACATACGTAAAAAGGTTGAAGCAAATTAACGGGGAAGATATAAAGGTGAAGAAGTTAACGGTACGATTAAACCAACCATTTAACATCCTAAATCTTGTTATGGCATAGAGTATCCCTAATTGAGGTTACATATCAAAATATTTTAGTCTCACGAGCCTAAGCTGGGGAATGCCGCTTCATCGTTAACGTTTGGGCCACGAACTACTTCCCGGTGACGATGACCATTTGGAAAATCACCAATATTCCGTTTAAGTTCATCGCGAGACCTAGCATCAGGCCGACCGCCACGTCCACGACCACGCCCTCTTGGGTTGCCACCTCGTTCACCATCACGATGCATATGTTCTGATCTTTCACCTTTATCCCGCTGGTCACCAACTCCACCACCTCGATTCCCTCTAGATCCTCGGTCACCTCGTCCTGGACCACGTCCACGATAAGATTCACGACTATCCTCCTGAAAATTTGTAGCATCAAGCTCCACGACACTTTTACCCTTGCGTTCTTTATGACGCTTGGGTTTACTTTCTGAACCGGCAAAATATTCCTCGGGATCGCGAGAAATTACATGTCCCGACAATTTAACATTTTCCTCTGTAACCTTGCGAGTTTTGCGCGTATTCAAACCCAAGTTAATCTTTTTTTCGGCTTGTTCGGCTAGATATTCATCGTAGGATTTTTGAGGTTCTTCAATTACCAACCGTTTCTTGCCACTATCTGGTTCATCATCATTACCATCCCAATTATTATAAACATCTTTGCCATTTTTTGCATTTACTTCTTCACCATTACCACTACCACAATTTTCTGCCGATGAAAAATTACCACTGGTATCAGCGGCATATCCAGCAGAATTGGTAGCTGTATAGTTTGTATCGGGAACGAAACCTTCATCCTGTTTTTCACTTGATGCTAAAGCGAAGCCAGCTTGCTCATCGCGTAATTCAGCTTCACCAGAATTCCCACCCCAACTACGTGCAACCTGTTTCGGATGTTCACTATATATCATCAAATATGTAAGGTTAACGGGTCAACCACACAATGTAAAATTATCACCAAACCAAAACTCACTTGACATTGGAACGGCTGTGACGGTCATGCTTTGCGTACATGGATCCATGAATGTGACCTCGATTTCCCCTACCGCGACCGCGTGCTGAACCACCTACAAGAGTTAGAGTTAATGACGGTGCATGTGTGTAAAGGTACTCAAGATAATTTAAGCAAACAAACGTTCATTGAAAAAAAAAAGCAAAATATGCGCCGACTAACCAAGACTAGCTGCGTTTAACCGATTGCGATTAGCTTGACTACCGACATCACGATCACGTAGTGCTGAATACGAGAAATGACCAGGTAGCAAAAGGGATGATGTTAGTAGAGTAGTAGTGGAATATATATCAATTGATTAAAGTGAAGCTCGCAGGGAAAATATAGAGATGGATTTGGGTGAGGTAGGAGAAATTAAATTGACCTTTATCGTTTCCTGAGAACTTCGATGGAGCTTGATTATGAGCGGGAGCGACTGATTTAGGTTGAGTTGTAGCGCGAGTAACGGATTGAGTTTTAGTGTGACGCGGTTTCGACGCTTCCATGGTAGGAGAAGTCGGAGCAGATTCGGATTCATCACCTGAAGTTAACATTAATGGACAATTAGTCGGGGCACAGTAGCAAGGAATCAATTGGCATATCAACGTACCAAGTAATCCGAAGGGATTCTAAACAATGGGAGATTTTGATAGAGTTAGTCAGTGATAAATTATGGATGTTGAAGTGGGAAAGGGAGGGAAGTGTAAAAAAAAACCCTTCATTCCCTTCCCCAAAGTAATATGATGCTAGGCAGTAATATAGGGAAGAATAAGAAGCAATAAAAACGAATAGTGCTATGATAAGTGAATTTACCATGGGAGTAATAGGGCGTAAAAGAAGAGAAAAGCTTTAGGAAACGGTACCTTGGACACGATATTAGTGGCCATTTGGACGCTAAGTTAGGTCTTGACCACGATGAATAGTTGGACGAAGAGGTGCGACAACGATGATAAATTTGACGTTATACGTAAAGACGATAATGGTGAGTTACGCAGGAATGGGGGCAGGCAGAACGAAAGAAATCATCGAAGAGGGTAATATGTGCATGAATTGGCGCCTAATAAAGGCCGATTTAGGAACAATTCCAAAAAAATGGAACGATAAATGATTAAACGAGTGAACAAACGATTGTAGTTAGCCAAGTACACACGATGGTCGCGTGGTTAACGATCACCAAGGAAAAAAGGAGTGGGTAAGCGTACAAGTACAGCAAAAAGTCGATAAGGCAGAAATCGAAATAGTAAAGTAATCAAGAGAAAATTTTTGAATAATTGTCCGAGTAAAAATGAAATGATAGCGCGTTAGAGTAGAAGAAAAAAAAAAGATGAACGATTAAGAAATATAAAAATATTTTAAACGGCATCGTCGAGAAAAGTTTCGCGAATAAAATCATCATGAAGTCACATGATTGATGGATTACGTAACGGATTTAAGCGAAGGGGGTGAGGCTGAAAGAGGTGTGGCTGAAGAAAACGTGACAACGGAAACGGGCCGAGAAGCTGCTGATTGGGAAAGCCGAAGCCGAGAAAGGTGTATAGGGTTAGGGTTAGGGTTAGGGTAGTGAATTTGTAGGAACGATTTGTGTGTAGGGAAATGGGACGGGTGAAAAAGTGTACTTTTGAAGGGTGGATTGGAGAGGTGAAGTGAATTAATTTGATTGGTAAGTATAGTGATTGGTTAATGTGAATTTTAGGGTTGGTTAAGAGTATTGCATGGAAAGAAGGTTAGGTTAGTACAGGAAAGGGATTCGGAATGATAAAATGGATGGGGTGGGATAATTTTATGAACACTGGGGAATTGGTTTGAGGTAGCTAGCGGGTTAAGTTGTATTATAGTATTTATTTTGGAGACATTTAGTCAAGCTATATATTTGTTGTGAGAATTAATTAATGATATATTATACACAGTTATGGCATAAATTGGTCTATAAAGGCAAAACAACGTTTCTATACAACAGGAGTCTCCATGATTATGATGGACGACGGGAAAATGAGCAATTATGCATGCATGGGAAAATTTAGAAATTGAATCATCCTGATTATTCCAACTTAATCAAGCGTGAGCCTTCAGTGTGAACAGCACGATGAAGGGAGGGAAAGAGAACGAGCCGGTGAATGTTCATTCATGTATAAACAATTTAAACCACTAATTACTTGGAATTCCCAACATTGTCGATGAACCGGTTGATAGGTTGACCAAGCGTAAGTTATTACGGAATTGAGAGTAACGGATACACCGTGGCGCATATTGCTTATGGGTTGACTTGAGAATTTGGTTTTCATTCGCACGTTAACATTTTTAGTCTATGAGATGTTAGCACAAACGAGCGCAAACTTCGGGTGGAAGTGAAGGGGAGAAGGAGGGCCAATGTTTGAAGATTTCACCGACGCAAAATGGAGTATAGATGGTGGTATATCATGATTAAGATTGGCGTAGTGAAGAATGGTAGATTAGTGGTTTGTTGCTTGGTTTAAAGTTTGGTTGGAAGAGATGGCAGATCGCATGCAAATTATGGATGATAATGATGATGATGATGATGATGATGGGGAAAGTCGATTTTGCTCAGTTGTGGGCTTAATTAAAAGAGGATAATGGTATACGTTCATGTCATCTTTGTAAATTTCTCCCGTATAAATCCATATATGCTTGCTGATTGCTTTGAGAATCTCCGGTCAAATCCTGCCTTTTGGCTTGATCAGGCTTTAATGTCTGCGGCTGCTCTTGGTTTACGCCTGCTGCAGAAACGGGAGGAAAAGTTTTAGTGAGTATTTTTGGTAGATAATTGATGAAGCGACACAAAAGTAAAGCGAGGGCGCGCGCGCGCGCGCGCATTAAGAGGAGTGCAGCAAGGGGGGGAAGGGAAAGGATATTTTTGATACTCAAATTGAGCTAATGTATGAATTAACAAAAGTCTGAGGCAACTTACTCTGACAAAGGTCACCCAAAACTCCAGCTTCATAATAGGAAGAGATATCACGATTAAGATCTCGAGGGATGGAATCAATAGAGGATATATTTGTTGAGTAGTCAACTTTAGATTGATGCCTCTGACCAAAATGACGAGGTGTGGACAAGTGAGCAGGGGATTGTTGTTGCGATTGAGTTAGAGATTGTGGAGGTGGAAAGGAATCAAGTAAATTTGGTTGGGATTGTAAGATGGAGCCAGATTCCAAAAAGCTCATTTGATGAAGACCTACTGGTCCAGCAGGTACAGGTCTGTAAACGTTGGATTGGGGGGTTGCTGGAGGATGAATGGGTGATTTATGAAAGAAGTTAGCAATGAAAGAATGGGTAAAAAGAGGGAAGGGGAATAGTTGGGATGAAGGGAAGAGGACAAAAATTCAAAGGACAGGACAGATGAGAAGACATACACACACACGTACGATAAGTTTGATGAACGACTGGAGCAGTAGGGGTGGCAGCAACGGGGTTGATAGGATGATGAGCAGGAGAAGGGTGATTAATGTGTGGAACGGAAGGTCTCCTTCTTTGCTGATTGCGGTCAGAATCCGGGAGGGTTGAAACATCGGATGGGAGAGTCGATGCAACCAGCGCATGCGACGGTAAAGGTATATTTGATGAAGTTGCGGCGGGGCGAGCTTGAGTAAAAGGTTGGATGTCAAGACCTGGTTAAAGAAGGGAAAGTAGTTAGCAAGGTTATTAAAGACGAGGGGGAGAGGGAAAGGGAAGAAAGGATTGTTTGTTTGGTTACCTCGTTCAATTAAGATTTGTTCCAGCATAGATATTCGGTACCTTAGAAGGATACACTCATCGGAGACGGAGCGATGATTATTCTGGAGAAATTGAATGGTTTCTTCATTTTGCTTGACGGTAGCTTCGAGCTGTTTAATATACTCGGAGCGTCTTTCCCGAAAAGCTGCCTGAGCTTGACGGTTTCTTTGTTTGCGCTCTTCTGAGGTAGCGTAGATCTGTTAGGTGTAATAATGGAGAGAATGGAAGTGATTAAGGGTAATGGAATAGAGTTAGTGAGGAAGTTGACATTAAGGTAAAGGTAATAGTGAAGGGGAAATAGTGATTGGAGGAGGGAACTGGATGCAGCGTAGCGAGTCACAAAATTTAACGGGGAATGGTAATGGACGGATGGAGGGACGGAGGGATGGATGATAGAAGGTTGGTGGAAGTGGGATTTGGGGGGGATAATGGAAACTTGAGGAAGAATAGGTATAAGAGAAGAGAAATGAGTAGGTTGTAAATATGGAATGGTGATGATAGAGGAGGAGAGAGGAGAGGAAGGTAAGGGAAGGGAAGGGAAGGGAAGGGAAGGGAAGGGAAAATAAAGGTTGAACAGCAAACAGTCGGGATGGTTCAAGTGGGAAGGGAAAAAAGAGGAAAAAAACAAGGTAAAGTTAAAGGAAACCTACGGGAGTTCGACCGCCTTTTTTCTTTTTAGCGGATGAAGATAGAGGTTGCCTAAGTTCAGGATCGGAAGATGGAGAAGTTGGTGATGATCGAACGGAGATATTTCGAGATTTGTCAATTCCGGAAGACGAATTAGATTCGATTGACAAATCAGTGTTAACATTAGGATTATTATTACGCGACAACATCACGGTCGCTGAGCAGAAGTAGAAGGTTAAGAGTAATTGATGAGACAAGAGAAAGTATGGGAGGGAGGCAACGGCGGAAGCGAGGGCGAGTAAGAAAGTATGTAATGATAAGAAGAAATAGAAAGGTTAAGTCATATCTTGAGTACTGCTTGAGTAAAATTGGAAAAGAAAGTTTTGTAATATGCAAATGATTAAACGAATCGTACGTACAAGTGAGAAGGGGCACGATGATGATGGTGATGACAGCGATGATGTATGGGCAACGGGAAGAGAGGAACGAACCTACATCTATGTATATGAGGATTGAAAAGCATGCTACTCAAATAACGTACGATGGTATGCGAGCGATTAGCATGTCGGTATTTAGATATGCAAAGAGTTGCGCGAATATATGCGAATGAACGCAGATAAATAATCCAGACCAAGTACATAGGTATTTGTAGGTAAGTGTATAAACGATTTGTCGGAGGATGAACAAGGATACGAGCTAATCAAGCTTGCAGGAAGTGTAAATCAGCCGTGAGATGAGATTAACCAGATTAAAAGAGATCGGTTTGAAGCGTGTAAGGGATAAGGAACGAGGATGACGCATAAATCAGTTAATCAGGACATTTGTATCTCCCTGATGAAAAAGATGTGGGATGGAGGGAGGGTAGTGTAATAGTTTGAATGATTTACTGATTGAATGATTGATTAATTGGTGATGATGTGGATGGGAACGAATTGGGCTTTTAGAGAGGTTTGATTGCTACATAGATTAGATATGTATAGAGAGGAATGGATCGGGAAGATTAGATGGAGGTTTAAAAGGAATTAGAATAGATGAGGGTGGAATTGGAAGAGGAGATATGGGTGTAAGGATTCGAGGAAGTTTTGAGAAGGCCAGATAATGGTAAGGAATTTTAGTGAGTGTGAATAGGTATCATGATGATGATAGTGTAGAAGGTTTTGATAGAAGGGAGAAGTTTACAAGAATACGATACGTTTGAAGGTTGCGGCTGCGGCTGCGGCTGCGGCTACGGCTACAGTTACGGTTACAAAGTTGATGGGAAGCGAAGCAAAGGGATTGAATCGGAGTAAAGCATAAACAAGGATTTAGCCGGCAGAATAAGTAATGGAGAGGAGTCTGGGTAAAACAGGACGGACGGGCAGGCGGGTGGGCAGCAAGAAGGCAAACGGGGAGACGAAAAACGTGGATAGACAGGGAAGAGAAGTTTGGAATGGATTCCAAGCCGGAACACACATTTAAAACCGAATTATCGATAGTAGCGGCAGCGGCAGCGGCAGCGGCAGAAGCAGAAGCAGAAGCAAAAGAATCACAAGTAACGATTCAAAATCAAGTCGAATAAATCAGCCAGTATACGATATAAGAGTTCACTAGGATCGACAGGAAAGAAGAAAACAATGTCAAGGGAAACGGAAATTATCATCATAACAGTGATATTAACATTGAACATCAATAAACAGTTTTGTAGAGATATGAAGTTAACATCAGGTAAACATGATACTTGTTGTGTTTAGATACGGTATTTTCCGGAAAGTAGAGTTATAAAAATCGAGGATTGTGAATTTGGAAAGGGAAAGATTTGCCAGAAACAAATCCCGTACTGCACCGCACAAAGTTATCCCATCCTAAGCTTTAAAAGACTCGTATACAATGAAACCTCGTCAATGAATTGAGTAAAGTAGAGCATCAAATTAAAGTAAAATCCGAATGACGTTAACTGGAAAAAATATTGGCCTTAATGGCGGCAAAGTAAAGCAAGGGAAATTCCAGTTTACACTTTTTGTCCATCCCAACTTTGAACGCAATCAATAAAAAGAAATCTATCTAATGAAGTGGTTAACTGGATAATCTGCAACTAAATCATTTACATGATTTTTGAAGACATGGAAAGGAATAAAACCCATTGAAGGAAGGGTATCCAAGAGCCAAGGGTAAAGAGCATGGAGCTCGAAGTGTACAGTAAAACGATGATCCTTTATGAAAGTCTACTAAACCCGAGAATCCGACTCCCAATTTCATTTTTATCCATGTTTTACGAACAATTCAAGCTCTTTAATAATTCATTTAACGTGAAATTGTTTTAAAAGTAAAAGTTGAAGTTTGCATGGACCGTTATTTTAAAGGATGTAAATTCATAAACCATTTACTGGATTTTTCCCCATAGGAACTATTTTCCCGGGTAACCAATTAAATCCAATTCTACAATAAACCAAGAATCCCGATTTATTCCACCGTAGGATAAAATTATCATCAATTCCTTTTTCTAAAATAATTCCTAAAAAATCCCATTTTTTTCCCAATCCCACCCCCCCTAATCTCCCTTTCCCCCCCTAATTACTCTTCCCCTCCGTCTTATGCTCCTTCCAAAATAGGAAATGCTTCCACCTCCTCACAGGCTCCTTCTCTTTCATCGTCGCCCTCAATCCTCAACGTCGACAAAACTGGAAACTGCTACTTGAAAAATACTACCTTGAACCTTCGGTATATTCCGTCTTTGTTTCGAAAATCCTTCTGGAAGCCCTAGTCCGCGTGAATTGGTGTTACCTTCCTGTGCAAATGTATAGCTACTTTCCTAATTTGGTCGTGGTTTAGGGTAGGCCTTTCCTTCATTCTGGAATCGTTTGCTCCGAAGCAAGTTTTTTCCGATGGAAATATGGTTTTTTGGGCTTTTTTTTTTCTTCCTTGCCATTTAATTCTTCGCCTTTTTTTTTTCTTTACGGCCTTGCCTTGTTTTTTTCACTTAATCCTCTCCTATGTGTTTGAAATCTTTTCACCTACCCCCCTCCTCCCACATCTTTTTCATCAGGGAGATACAAATGTCCTGATTAACTGATTTATGCGTCATC